>WBMY01015187.1:461667-496535 GCA_013397315.1 Donacobius atricapilla
GGGGGAGGTGGGAGCGCGCCGTGCCGCGCCGCGTCGCGTGGCAGAGGTGTCACGGGCACGGGGCAGAGCGGTGCGTCATGAGGGGCGGCCGGCCGCAAGAGCGCCCCCCGGCGCCTGGGAGGAGCGCGGGCGGCGGCGGCGCCCCGCCGTGCCCCGGTGTATCCGCAGGATCACAGGCTGCCCTGGAAAACTCCGCGCATCGACCATGCCGACCTGTGACCGAACGTCACCATGTCAGCTAGACCAATGGCACTGCGGGCCACGTCCAGTCGTTCCTTAAACACGGCCAGGGACGGCGACTCTACAGCATCCCTGGGCAGCCCATTCTAATGCCTAATGACCCCTTCTGAGAAGAAATTGCCCCTGATGTCCAAGCTGAACCTCCCCTGGTGCAGCCTGAGACTTTGTCCTCTCATCCTGTCAGTGAGTTCCAGGGAGAAGAGACCAACGCCAGCTGGCCGCAGCCTCCTTTCAGGCAGTTCTGGTGTGATGAGGTCCCCCCATGCCTCCTTTTCTCCATGCTGAGCAGCCCCAGCTCTCCCAGCCCCTCCTCACAGGACTTGTGCTCCCAGCCCTTCACCAGATCCTCTGCCCCTTCCTGGACATACTCCAGCACCTCAATATCCTTCCCCAGCTGTGGGGCCCAGAACTGGACAGAGCACTTGAAATACAGCTTCACCCAGTGCTGAGTACTGGGGCACCATCCCTGCCCTGCTTCTGCTGGCCACACCATTGCTGGTACAGGCCAGGATGCCACTGGCCTTCTCGGCCACCTGGGCACTAGTCTTAGCCGAGATCCTGAACTACTCTTTCACTGTTTTGTTGCCTTTGGGGCTTAGCCATCAATTCCAGTCCATTTTGTCCTGCTAGCCCCACTGCACCTTCCCCACAAATTAACTGGTACAGTGCAGTTACTGTCACTCCAAACCAGCAGCTTCTTCATCCCCCTCAGAGTTAGTCCATGACATTTGTCCTACCACACACAAACTCAAAAAAGCCACTCTGCTTACAAGTGATAAACTTACTCTGTTGCTACCCAAAATGAAGTTGATTGATCTGTTTCAGACCAAGCAGTTTCCATAACGAGGGAAATGGTCTTGCTATTCAAGACATACTGAAGAACAGCAAAAAGCTGTGGTCAGTGCATGTTATTCAGTCAGAAGTCAGAGGACCACAAGCTTTTAACTACAAGCAACTTTAGTATGCCTTGGCTAAATAACCAATACCATGGAAGAAGGTGCTTAACAAAGGAAAGCTGTTGCTGGCATTGAACTGAAGTGTTTGAAGCTTCAAAAGTGAACACAGTTCTAAGTCATCACACTTTACATTTTAATGCTTTTAATAGGCTTGAAAATGTAAAACATATACTTTGCTTCCATAGCATACAAAAATATTTACAGTTTTTTAATTAAAGCACAGAAACAGTTGTAAGGGAAAACACTGCACATCAGCAGACCCTTATATATAGAAAATGTTTTACCTTAGGAAAGAAAGTGCCTTGTGCATTTAAAAAAATCTATTTGTGAGTTCAAAATTAGTAATTTTAAGTGAGTATAACAATTTTGATATCACAATGAAACATCTTTAGGTGGAATGTATGATTCTATGAAAAATGTGTGAAAGACTAAAACAAGGCCACAAAAATCCAAAGCTATTGGATCCTGCTTTGTTACCCTCTGTAAATACAGAAGATCCATCCTAGAACTTGCATCTCTCATATTCCTTTTTCTTGGAATTCAACAACAGCATTTAAACTTGATATAGGTGTTGAGTTAATGGCCCTAAAGTTTTGACATACCTTTAAGCCTAAAGGTAATGTTTATAGAAGCTGTGGTTGATTTCTACAACAAGTGTTTCCTTGCCTGTAACAGCAACTTGAGCCTCTTTGGTACATGAAAGTGTTCACTAGTTCTGGACTTAGGTATCATTTTAAAGAAGGAAAGGAGTCTTTAGATTCACTTTTGGAGGGGTTGGTTCATGTCACATAGGCACCCACATGACAGAGCCTGACTGCTCAGTGTAAACAGCCAGTAAACAGTAGTTCTTCCCAAGGATGGAAGAGGCATGGAAAATTTCTCTGCAAGATCTGCAGATGGGCATAAACTTGTTTTAACTTCATTCCTACTTGCAATTTCCATATGAATATGGAAGAATCACTTCCATATGAATATTTGAAGAATCACTTATGCTGAAATCAAGAATTATACATTGGAAGAAAAAAAAATAATCTTTCTTCAAAAGCTATCCAAAACTGTGGCAACCACACTTGCTAATGAAGCTGGATTATTCCTAGAAAATTATGCAGACATCTCAGGACTTAGAACACAGGAAAGCTTCAAAACCAGAAACAGATTTTATACTGCAGTAGTTACTTTGCCAATCTGAAAGCTGACAAAGATGTCTTGTGACACTTCCAATTAACTGGAAGCTTTAAGCTATTACAATCAAATTGTATACGTTTCTGAAAGCAGGAAAAATCCAGCTCCTTGGTTCTGTTTATCTTCCCTTACAGAAATACTTTTTTCCTTTACAGAAATATTTTTTCCCTTCCTTTTTGGAAATCTATGGAAATAAAGAAAAAAACCTGTTCTTCAACTCTTATAAAACACTATGCTTTGAGACTAAGATACACAAAGTTGCTTTGCAGATCTTTACATTCAGGAACATTGAAACAGTTGACAGAAGGTATTCCACTGTGTTTGGTTCAGTCTGAAAAATAGTGCACATCTCCACTAATCACGTGCACAAACAATGGTTACAGGAGACAGTTTGCCTTAAAATCACTTCCAGGCTCTTCTCACTCAGTCTTGCAGTGACCTCTTCCTTTGGCCAGCAGCTCAGACAAAAAAGAGCAAACACTCAAGACAACTTGCACATTGCTCTAAACTCAGAGAGCACATCAACAGAATTCTGTATACAGCTCAACATGTCAGACATCCAATTTCTTCAGCTGTTCGTATGTTAGAAAGAACTGGCACAGCTGATTAAGGAAAACTATTTCCTGTTCATGCAGTGAAAACTGGTCACTTGGTTCTGAAGGTCAGCTGCATCTGTGTGCAGCTGTGTTCCACTTCCTTGTCCCTTCCATGCTGCAGGTTGGCCACTTTTTGACAATACTAGGCAGAACAATGAAACTTGCTTTAAGGCTGGTGATACAAATTACTTTCCCATCCCTCTTCCTCAAGTTCTTAAACCCAGGACTGAGAAGGCAGGACAATACTGCAAAAGCCCTTAAGAGTCTTTACTCACTTAGCTTTGATGGGCTAAAGAAGATTTGTTTATTGTAAGAAACGTTTCTACCAACCCACTACCCAGGGCTCTGATCAGCTGGCTCTTAAAGCCAAAATTGCAAGACTAAGATACACAAAGATTTCATCAGTAACTGCCAACAGTTTCCCCACTTCTAGAAATAGCCTCTGTTCCCAATTCACCTGGTGAACTCTGATTAAAACTAGGCTTGCAACAAAGGAAATGGACAGGTATGAAATTGGAAGAACAGAAAATTATTTTCTAAGATCATATTTTAGTATTGACACTGTGTGAATCACAAATTCAATCTGACTGGAAGCAGTTGACTAAAAAAAAAAAATCTGTCAATTTCACAATTTCCCATTCATTAAAAAAAGGGAATATCTGTGCTGATATGACACTTTCTACTCTGAGTAATTCTGTAAAAATGAATACTTGCTGTTGTATGGCTAACTTAGTAGTTTTGCACACCTGTGGAAAGGATACAATGATATTCCAAGGACCAAGTCTTAACCAGTTTGGCCAAAATCCTTTATACAGAGCAAAAAAGCCTTCATTCTTCCATGTCTAGGGGAAGGAAAAAAAAATAAACAACAAGAACACACTTATGTAATTATTTTTTAGTGAGAAATCCAGACAGCATCTCAGCTAATAAGACTGTACCAGACAAGGGGGTGGCTTACTCCTGTAACCCTTATTTAGATTTATTGTCTGATAGGACAAAGAAATACATTTCATTAGATGTAAACTTGCAGTTCACATTTGGCAGCCCCTTGAAGTTTGCTGCATGTAAACCTGCAGCTAACATTTGGCAGTCCCTTGAAATATTTCAGTTTGCTTTATGGACCTCAAATTTCACTGGACAATGTGACTTGGACTGTTTGGTCAACAGTTAGACAGAAACAGCTTACTATCCATTCTTCTCCATGTAAAAAGCCATCATGGTCTCACCTCATACCAAAGTTAGAGACTTAAGCAACCAAATCAAAGTAATCAAAATCAGAGGCTGACCCTGCCTCTGGCTGTATTAGGCTTTCCATTATGTAGTAAGCAACATAGAAAACCATCTGCTCCAGAAGATCTTCAGAGACTGCATGGAAGGACTGACCTATAAAACAATCATGTCCTGTCAGTCTGACAGTATAAAGCTGAGCAAGAGAGAGTGCTGACAAGAGCCTTCCCCTCCTCATCCAAGCACCCAAAGGAAGTAAGGTTCTGCAGGAGACACTAACTTTCTTCCTGCCTTTCTGTCAAGACACTAGATACTTTTAACACTTCAGTGCATTACTGACAGCATTGTCCTTTTAAGCATTATGGCAAAAGGCATATCTAAGTTATTAGGGAACACAACAATTTTGAGCTCTACAACAAAATTATTGCTTGGTGGCAGCAGTTTCTATTTATGATGGTACACAAACTACTTACCTGTAACAAGCAATCCAAAGTGCCCTTGTAGGCTGAGTGTCCCCCATGTTTTTGGCTTTTCTGATTCATCATGCGTGTTCTTACAACATCAACTGGGTTGGATGCAAGGGCTCCAGCTAACCCACAAAGAAAACTGGAACTAGTGAAAGAAGGGTTTAATGAAATCCGCTCTACCACACAGATGCACAAAAATTTCCCCTTCCCAGAAGACACACAATAATAATGGCTGTTTAATGTTTTTAGTTAAAAATTAAATCAGCTAATGGATGCTTAAAAAGATGTTTGTGCTACTGGGAATAATATCTGACTGTAAATTTCTTCTAACCTCAATTTGCACAGTTGAATGATTCAGACCACCCACAAAACAAGTTTCTATATTTCAGAAGAAAGCTAAATCCAAATGCCAAATAAAATTATCTTCCATTCTACATGCTAGCATTTGAGATGCTATTACATTAAAAGTTACACACATCTGAAGTATATTTACATCTAGACAGATGATGGAAAATTCAGAAGACTTATCTCCTCTGTAGCAAGAACTAACCAATCATGAGCTATACAACCAGTTACACAAACTTACAGGAAGTGAGTATATACTGTATCTCCCATATGTCCAGACATAATTATGTGCTTCTTTGTCAGGTCATACACTGGCAGCTCCACTCCAACAACAATAGCAGCTCTCTGTGCTGTCAATGATACTCCCTGGCAAAAGAAAGGATATAGCTGAAGTTTAAAGTCAACCTTTGTGCACTGTTAGAAAAGCCAAGCTCTTAAAATACCAAGCAAAACACCACAAATGTCTTCAGAACATTGCAAATTCAAATAAGGTTAATTAGTACAAGTCTTAGATGTATGTGCTCCAAAAACACAAATTTGAAATAACAGCTAAATCACTTCTCCACATAGAATGATAACTTCAGGTCCTTCAAGTTATTTTCTATCCCTTCTTAACATCTCAATTCTTGCATCAACAGTCAGCCAGAACCTCAAAACCAGTATTCCTGTGCTGCTAGCTGAAAAACTGACAAAGTAAGGAAGACGAACAGAAAACTGGAGATCAAGAAACACTGAGAAAAGCACACTAATAGAAAAATATTTGTTTTCCAGTTGTTTCAAAACAATTGTCCATTTTGGCTCTTCAGTTATACAGTCATTGGCTTTAATGGGCCCAAGAGAACCTCTAAGACAGAACAGGAGAATTCCTGAGCTAGAGGGGATGCTCAGGAGCTCCTTTGCTTCCAAAATGTTCTTTAGCATATATTTTAAAACAGACAGAGCACACAGATTGAGAGGTGTCATGCAAAGGGTTGTTGAACTATTCTTAGAGCCAGTCACCCTAACTGATTCCTACATTTGTCTTCCTTAAGTGGCAGCTACTCCTCACACACAAGGCTGGCTGTAACCCTTCACCAAAAAGCACTGAGACACCAGCAGTGAAGCAGTCATGACAAGAGACAGACATTACGTCCTCCATATTTCAGCTGAGAACACTGTAGGAATGCATGACATTCAACCGAGCAAGGAAGTGTAGTTGAAGTGTAAGATGCAGTTCAAAAAAAACTTGCCTTCCATAATCCTTTAGTGCCTTCCATTTGGTAGATCTGTATGAAGTTGCCCATCATTCCTCCTTGAATCATTTTACCTTGAGCTTGCATTCTGATCTGAGATTCATTTGAAGATACAATTAAAAGATAAATACAACTAATAAAATAATAAAACTAGATTAAACTATTAAGTTACAATTGCAAGTAATAAAGTCAACTTCTCTTTAAGTATAAAAGCAAGAGCTGACATTATCACAACTATAGTGCAATCTTTCACCTTAACTATCCAAATGCAGCTGCTAATTTTGAACAAGTATGTGGCAGAATTCTTAGCTGCATTAAGTCACTTCTATTTCTGTATGGGTACACTGCTCCATTTAGATAAGAATGGCAGATGGGTTCTGCAGGATGTCCTTTACAGTGCTCTCATAGGAACATGTTGAAATGAAAGGTTAAAAAGATTAATGTTTCACCCACTGAGAACCATGGTTTTCAGCCCTGTAGATTTATAAGAACATCCTTAGGAACCTGCCAAGGTAAATTCCAAATACAAATTGTCAACAAGTGTCTTGGTAAGTGGACATAATTTTAGGAAATAACTAATTGAAGCCATACTTGAAATACAAGCTTTTCTTTGAAATGCCACTACATAACCACACTAGCACTATGAAGGATTAAGCTTTTTAGGAGTTTCAGAAGAACAGAGTTTTCTTGACTTCCTTTTCATTAGGAGCAGCTATGTAAGTCACAAGCTCCAGTTTTATAAGATAAATATCATCATCTTTTTCAAGTAACTATGACTGAGCTAACAGATTCTTAAAGAGGTGGTTGTTTCACTAATTCGCTTTGAATGACTTATGCTGGAACACCATTTCCTTGGAACACAGGTTTTCAAAGCCTCTCTACAGTATTAAGGAATCATACAGTACAAGTAGCATTCACTGGAACTCTTGAATTGATCTTCACCTATTTTGAGCTCTAGAAACATCCAAGTGTAACACTGTTACCAAGAAGTACAGATGAAATAGGCAGTGTGCTTCCACACTAACACTACAGCATCGAAGTTATTCTCCCCCCACACTCAAAAATGTGGATCTAAGTACCTCCCCAGCCTTCACCTTCCTCACACGTACTTCCAAATGATTAGTATGGACCAGAAGGAGGTTCCAAGAATTCAGGATGTTAATGATTTTTTAGACGTTAAGAGATGAGAATAAATAGGGTTACAAAACAAATCCTATATTCATCAGGAGAGTGTGTTTTTACTTCAGGAGAGAACAAAAACTAAAAAGACAAGCTCTATATAATTACCTTTAAGACATCTGTAGGGTTGGCAATAGATGACGAGATTACTCCCGAAAGAACACCACATAGAACATTCATCATGAGGGTTTCATCTATTTCACAGACAAAGAGTTTAGTTGCAGATATACAAAGCTTAAAATGCATTAGGACACGATGATGCCTTCCCTCATTTAACCAGTTAAAGAAGCCATAAAACCTGCTCCGATGAGTTAACCTTGCTGACTAACTTTTTTGTAACTGTGTAAGAAATGTCTTGGTAGACTTGTTCAAATGCTACAGTAAGATACCAAATGGAAACCAATCAGCTTCAAGCAAATCAGTCCTCAATTAAACAGAAAATAACTACTCACCTTCTGGATGCTCAACAAACATTCTTTTTAAGCTCTGGTAAGTGCCTATTTTTATAGTTCCATATGAAGCTTGCCGTAGCATTGCAGGTGCAATCCTGTAAAAACAAGCAGCAATAATGTTTATGCTCAAGATCTCAAAAACTCATCAGAAAATTCTTCCTAGTGCAGATATATCTAGCAGACAAAGGTTTCTTCACTGAAATCAACAATTTAAATTCACTATAAACAAAACAATCTTTGAGGCTTTTTAGGTTTCGTGTGCTTTTTAAATAGAGCCTGTAAGAACATGAATGAACTGTGATGGGATTATTACTATTAGACCATGCATCAACTTGTAATCTATAAAATACCTGGCAGTCATGTTTGAAATGTAGTTCCCCCACCATCCTGCATGTTTTGAAGAAAAGCATGCTCATATATAGATGAAGGTAAATTCAATTTTAATTCTGAGAGATGGAACAACCATAGCAGCACTGTAGAGAATAACTGTATGCTTAGCTATTTTGTTCCATGTAGGTATTGTTGTTTGAAGTTTTTTTTTTTTTAAACATGAAATGCTATGGCAGTGTGCAGCACTGAAGGTATCAAAGGTGTGTCTTCTATATTCCAGATTAAGGCTAGCCAAATACCTTGTAATCCTGAAACCCAAAAATTCACATACAATGGGCTTATACTTCTATCAACAGACTGTTCATAAACCATTGCTGCAACTCAGTTTATCTTACCCAGAGTATAAGGCTTTCAATCCTTCTTCTCTGCATATTCTGACCAGTGCATGCACCATTCCACGGTAGCGAATCTCTTTATATTTGGCATCATTAACTTGGCCTTGAACCTGGAGACGTGTTTTGGTCAGATCAATGGGGAAAGTACCTTAAAGGAAAATCAGTGATAAAATTAATGCAGTACCTACCTAACCAAAGACAACAGAGAACATCATACAAGAAACAGCAACATTTATTATATATCATAATAGATAAGAGTACTCCCATGAGAAAGAAGCTTTTCTTACCAAGACTTTCTTATAAAGAAGTGATTCGCATTCTATCACCTTGTTTCTTCTAAAGGCCTGTCAGAGGCCCTGCCTACCTCCTGTGTTTACATTCCACATTCACTGTATCTTCAGGCAACACAGCATTGCCTGGTTGTAAGCAGCCACACTGAACAGGACTCTGCAATCCCAATCAGGCACTGAGTTGGCACGTGTATTCTACCAACACCTTTGAAGAGGACGCCACTGAAGGCAAGTAATTTCCTTAGGACATGCTATACAGATTCTGGCCTCGTATCTGAAAAAGCAGTAGCAGCAGTACCTATTTCTGTTACTGCTTTCCTGTAGCCTACTGGTATGTTATGTTCACATCATACTCTCCATGCTTCCCCTTATGAATCCCCTAAGGATTCAGAAACCGTATCCATCCAGGAAAAGGATCACCTCAACATTCCATACTCACCTAAGCACTAATAGGAGTCAGAATTAAACACATCTGTTCAAATGAGGCTTACCAGGCAAGCAAAGCTTTCATGAATTGTCTGTCTTCCTTAAAAGCTTTTGGAATTACTAGCCATATTCAGTCAAGTCAAATAATGACTGGTTTCAAACTCAAGTTTGCACAAATTTCCTAAGTAGAAATCTTTCCCATCCCTGGAATCATTCAAAGTCAGATTGGACAAGGCCTTGAGCAACCTGATCTAATTGAAAATGTCCCTGCTCAAAGCAGGGGGGTTGGACCAGATGACTTTCCAACCCAAACTACTCTATGAAAACAAAATAGTTTTAAGTGTAATTTTATATTGCATCTACTTTACTAGACAGACCTTGCATGCAAGCCCACCACATGCCCAACCATATCCTGCTACAAGGAAAATCCAGATTTCCTTTATTTTCATGTACATGCATTTCAGATACAACTTTAAGAAGATGTTGATATTTTAGGTTTGCCTTTAGAGCAGGCCTAAAACATCAGGTGCACAGTCTCACTACAGCAATTATTCTGTGTTGCTCACTATTGAATTGGAGTGCTCAAATCTAAGCAGCCACTTACATTCAAGAAAAGATAATTTAAACTACAACATAGATACTCAGTAAAGCTAAGAGAAAAATTTACAAGTTCAGAGTGTAACTTGTCTACTGCAGCAAAGCAGAAGCTGTATCAACTTATGAACATTGTCTAGGAACAGATCAAACAAACACTAAATAATAAAACACAGGAGCAGAATTGTATAAAAAAAGACTCACCAGGGATGAGAGCTTACAGACACAAGTGTTCTGACATTGCAACGGAGATTATAGCTATTCTTCAGTCAGCATTAAGCAAAAAACTCTATGCTACAGACCACCACGTACTACTGTGTCACTGGCAGCATGGAACCAAACTTGTTTTACATAGAAACTATCCAAGTACAGAAAATCACATGAACGGTTATAGTAAATGCTTACCACATTCTGCAGTGATTGATGCTAAACCTCCATAGATAAAGGGTTTCCAGTTCAGTGCTGGCATTATTGGTTCCTCTTTCTGTGAAAGTGGAAGATTTAACACTACTGTAAGTACATGTCATAAATATACGTGCTAACACTCAGTAAAAACTTTGGGCCCAGTCCATTCAAAATGGGCCTTTCAAACATGAGTAAAGAGCAAAAAATTCATAAGAGTGAAAAAAAACATTTAATATCTTTGACAATCAGAAGAAAAGCAGGAATACCATAGAAAGGCATCTGGGTTCAAATCGGTGTCTGCTATGTATTTGGGCCACCACTCTCCTCAGCATGAAAGGTTAAAGCAGTTTGACCCCCAGGCACAATGTTAAGGAGCACTGCAGTGAATAGCCTCCAAGGATTTTTACCAAGCTGAACTAGTTTGACTACATCATGCAGTTATTACAGAACTTCCCTTTTTCCAGTTACCAACATTATTTAGCATGAGCTATGCCAGTACATTTGGACAGAAAATAAGGGTGCATACACTGTTTTGTTTCCATTCAGACCTATTTCTGCTACCAGTGTTCACAATATTCATTCTTCTGAATGGTACATGAAAATTGCGTCAATTAAGTGAATTTGACAAAGTGACCACACTTTGTAATTAATTATAGCATATGCTTTGCAAGATGTTTAAGTAATCCAACTATATTAGAAAAGAGATAAGAACTTCAAAACCAAACTAGTCTGGCCAATACAAGATTGCCCTTCCCAAAAGCAAGCACGTCTCTCAACATCTTATTTTTCCTCTTCCTCACAATATAAATAGTTTTCATCCCCTATTTCTTATAATATCCCCCTAAACATTGCATTCTGCAGTTATTTTTGCCAATTAATTTTATGGGAAAATTGTATTTGAAAATACTTCTCTTGGCATTTACACTCCCTATTATTCTCCCCTGCTAAATCACCTTAGTGCTCAACTGGAAAATAACACAAATACACCAGTTACTTAGCCCTGCCTTTTGCACAGCTGAACCTTCTTTAGTCACTTCCTTTAGAAATGCCAATAACCCAGCACCTAAATGAACATTCAAAATTGCAGACGCTCGGCTGGCCTGAACAGTTTCTGCAGCTCTAACTTTCTTTTTATCATCTTTACTTCATGATGAGGTACCTGGGTCTTCTGACACATGACAAAAAGAAATAAGCTAAAATCACACAATTTCACAGACTCAACACCTACATGCACAGAATCCGTTTTACTCTTTAGACTGCTTCAAAGAACACCATTAATGGAGAAAACAAACAAACAAACAACCACAAAAACAGAGGAAAAGGCAACTAAGGTCACCCCACTATACTGCCAAAACGAGTGCAGTACAGAGTTCTGGACACACAAGCCTTTCAATAGGAAGGAGGCAGAGCCACATGGATATGACACTATATCAGAGGGAGGCCAGTTCCAGCTCCAAGTTCTTCATAATTCTGTTCTGACATGATTAATGGCAGATCATTTACTTAACACAAAGACAAGCTCAGTTTGTCCACTATCCACTACACACCTGCTCTTTACTCCTGAGAAACTCATCAAAACTGATAGTTAAGCCCCCCCTCATATTAAAACAGGTTTTCATCTATCAGTAATACCATAACACTAATAAAACTAAAATAGATACTTTTTCTGTTTGTTTCATATTTCACTCTGCCTAGGCAATGAAGGCTACTCACTTTTTCAATGTAATTCTGAGCACGGCCAAATAAAGTTTTCAATTTGCACACAGATTTACAAATATTAGTTGAAGCTTCAATATATAAATAGGATACCCTAATGCAAAAATTTTATAGCACACTCTTCCTTTGACAGATCCCAAGGTGAAGGTCTGTACATCTTTCTTTTAAGTCTCATCTTCTGACAGTACGTTAAACTACCCATATGAATCCTTCAACTTCTAACCTCCAGCCCCCTTCTTCTAGATTTCCATACTTTAGGAAGAAGTATGAAGAAGAAGAAAAAAAATAGAGCAAAGAGGGAAAGTTTTTCTCAGAAAAAAAAAAAATCAAGAAGACACACCAGCCAGTAATTTCGCCCCATGACTTCAGGTGTCTCATTTCCCGCTTATATTCCAAATTCTTGGTTCACTTCTTAGTCAGAACTTCTTCCCTATATCAATAAGAAGAGTAAGTGTCTCCTCGGAAGAATTCTGTATCAGCTGAGTGGCAAGCTAGTTAAAAGGAGAATCCAGCCATCATTAGAGAAAAACTTAGGGTCTTCACTTTTACTAGAAAGATACTGTCTTTACAAAATATACATTGCCATACCCTGAACATCAACGATGACAGAAGGGATACTCAACCCTAAAGGACATTAGGTTGAATTAATACAGAGTCATCCACGCACTTTCTGCAGAGGTCAGAAGGGAAACTTCTTTCTTTTAACCACAGCATGACTGGACTAAACCCAAAAGCCCAGGTTCCATAAAAGAACGAATCACTTAAATAGCTCGATATTACCCCAACGGGGAACAGGCTTGAAAAGTCACACATCGAATTATGCATCAGTTGAAAACATCGCTAGCGTATTAAGCACACAATATACTCGAGCTGATAGTAGTTCTAACTATTTTAAACAGATTCCGGTCTAGAGAGGCAACAACGACTGTATAAACTACACACGAAAAATGGCCCCCCATCCTTCCAAGTCCTGAGGGGGGGCGGCAGCAGCTGCCGCCGCCTCCCCACTCACCACCGAGCCCTGCCCGAGCCGCGGACGNGGCCCCGTTGGTTCCGAGGGCCCGCCGAGCCGGCTGTAATCGTCTGGGGAAAAGATTAACCACGCCGACCTTGCCGTCAGAGGCCTCCCGTCGCCGCTGGCCTTTGGGAAGCTGCTGGGCTGCCGAGGCAGGCTGGCATTTTCCATTCGCGTTCCTGCCCCAGGAGAATGGAGCGGCTGTGCCGGGTGTTTCAGCGCTCCGCGGTTAAACGAGCAGGTCACTCGCCCCGCAGGGTTTCTCCTCATCGTTACCTGTGAGGACATTAATTTTGCCCCTTTAGGACCATATGGGCGCCTGTGCCGCCAGCGACAGCTCAGCAGTACCGGGGCTGAGCTTTCCTGAGGCGGCACAGGAACCTTTATCCTCCTGCTGCGTGCAGGAACCGGAAGCGGCAGGTGGGCTTAAATAGCTACTTTGCTCTTTAAAATACCCGCTTGAATATTTTTGGCAGAATGGTTATACAGATGATTCAGTAGCAATAGCAGTAGTAGTATTACACAGTTCTGTGCCATTCTAACTACGTTTCATTGCATTACCAGGGCAGAAATTACGGATTCAGTACAAAAGCTTTACGTTGCTGTGTTAACGCATATCCAGCGTGTGTCCAGAAGGAAAGGGGCTATCCAAAAGGACAGGTCTCCCGCTGTACGGGTGGCGGTGACCAGTCCGTGAAGACTCGATGACAACCAGAACTTCCAGAGCCCAGGGCTCCCTGTGGAATAGTTGGAATCGGCTCTTTTGCTGCCTCTAAAGACAGAATGTTCCGGCAATTCGGTTCTTTCTGTTTCCGACTGAAGAGCTGCCAGGAGTGCTTGTAGGGCCCTACCCGCACGGTGCAGCCCTGCTGCCGCTGTCAGTCCGCTGCCTCGCGGGCCGGTGGCATGCCTGACCCCGGGAAGGGCACAGCATCCTGCGGGATTGCTCCCCGCGCCAGCCTCAGGGCAAGGCTGGAGGCTGAGAACCTTTATTTAAGCTTACTGGCTGATGGAGAAAGGGGGTAACACCCGCTCAGCCCTCATTAAGAAGCTGGATGCGGCTGCACATGCAATCCTCCATAAAGCATAAGGAATCCAAAACCTGGGTTCCAGTATGCCATAAGTGCTTCATACAATGAAAATAGTTCTCTAAAGTAATCCAAGTCTATTACAGACTTCCCACAAATTTCACATATAAGTTGTTAAAGGATGGGTAGCATGCAGAGCTCATGCTCTAATCACAGTGTTGCAAAATTGTCTTTGCAGGTGGACGTCACAAAACTTAGCCACAAACTCCCACCTCAGAACTGGTATTCACTGGTTCTAACCCCCTCCTGAAACTCCTAGTAACTGGCTAGTATTTTACAGGTTTTATATCTACAGCAAGTAGTAGTGCGATCTTACTTGAGATAAATTTTGAACAGCTCCTTCCTTTCTTTTTGCACA
The DNA here is from genome assembly GCA_013397315.1 of Donacobius atricapilla. Classification (NCBI taxonomy): domain Eukaryota; kingdom Metazoa; phylum Chordata; class Aves; order Passeriformes; family Mimidae; genus Donacobius; species Donacobius atricapilla. The sequence continues at coordinate 476,161 of WBMY01015187.1, forward strand.
GAGACCATTTGGACTGATTCTAACATTGAGTAATTTTGCATTTTGATGCAGCTGCTTCAGTTTTCTGACTTCTCAAATTTCTGCCTCCTTTTAAGAAGGACTTTAGTTCCACTCTGATCTTGGGCAGCTCCTTCTGCAGGCAGATAGGTTTTATTACCTCTGATGAAAATCAGTTCCTGCTCATGTTATATCTTGCACCCAATCACATTTCTTAGGTACCTCGTTGCTATTTCTCAGCTGTGCACTTTTGAATACAGAAGGATTCAGGTTAATTTTTGTTACCACTAGTGGCTTTTGCATGGGTCCTCTGAATAACATCTTCTGTTGTATCCTCAACCCAATATGTACTACATATGAGGTACGTAATGCTTTTGGCAACAGGCAGTGGACTACTTTTGGCAAGCTGCCTTGAGCCTGGCATCTGCGTCATAGCAGCATTGACTTAGGTGCTCAGCATCTTTCCACATGTGCTACTGATTACACAGCCTTACAGTAGTTTTATCCAAGCACCAGTTCTTTTCCAAAGGGTTGCAGGTTAATTAATCAATTCATTCCCAGACCGCTAAACTTACTGCTCCTATATTTTCTCACATATTTTGTTTATATTTTTTTAAAGTAAAAGAAGACAACCCTCAAACCATTTTACCAGGGAGCTCTGCTTTTTGTGCATTCATTCCTGTTTCCCTGTTTCCACTGCTGCTTAAAATGGGAAATCATTTCACTTCTGGTCTCTGCAGTGGTGAAGACAGTTTTGCCAAGTCTCCTACTGCTTGAATGAATGATTAGTGGAGAGACACAGATGACTACAGGTAATGTTCAAAGTGCCTTGTTGTTTTGTCACTAGCTGTAACCACTGGAGAGCTACCTTTTTGCCTTGGAAACTTCCACAATTATTATTTACATATCTGATTTGCATTTTTCTTGTTCCACTGGCTGCGAGCTGAAAGCAAGTCTAGGACAGGGTAGTCAAGAGCTCCCTGCCCTGGCACAGCTTCCTCACCTTCAGTTGTTTGCACTTTCTCTCTGAAGGGCATTAGGGCATTTCATCTGACTCTCAATCATACAGCAGATGACTTTGTTGGAAAAATAGACACTCAGTATGCTATTGGCATGTGTAAAAATGTAAGACATAATAAGTAGCACTTCCCTTGTGTTTGCCAGGGGCAAAGCCTCAGCCTGGAGCACCCATCCGGCTATGTGTGGTGCATTTCAGGAGGGCTGTAGGGAAGAGCTATGAAAATAAGGCTAGGAATAAAAAACACAGTCTGTAAGGAAAAATTGAAAGAAATAATCTTAAAAAAAGATTAGGATAACATAATCTTCAAGACTAAAAGTTATCCATAAAGAAGAACTTAATTATCTGTTCACCACTTATATTAGATATAGGACATACTTTCTAATGGTGTGGACAGTGCTAGATGAGACTGACTGTGGAGTTTGCAGTACTTTCATCATCACAAACTTTTAAAAACTGTTAAACAGCTGTTTTTGAGACATAATTACAATCTGGATTACCAAGCCCAAACATTGGGATGGACTGTCAAGGATCTTTTCAGCCCTTTTCTTCTGTAATTATTCAATGACATTTCCTCCTCCAGCTGCTAGTATATGTCATGTACAATGACAAGATAACTGAAGTTTCTAACTTAGTGACAGAATCTACTGTGCAGAGGTCAAGGAGAAAGGAAAGTGAAATCAGGAGTAAATGTTATTTTGTAGTCTTTTTTTTAATAAATATTTTTTTACAATCTGATTTGGGCTCTGGCATTGGCAGGAGCCAAAGGTCTTTACTGTGTCATTGTTTTGTGGATATAAAAAGGTCATGTTATTTGTTTTTAGTGGGTAAAAAGTGAAGGAACAGAGGGCAGTCCCAGGCTTTGAGGGTGAAGGAACTTTGGACAGTTCCAGACTTTGAGTCGATGAGAGTTACACAGCGTAAGGCCCCAGCAAGGCAATTCTAGTAAATGTAAACTTGTAAACCAAACAGAATTTTCTGAAAGTGTTGCAATCATGCAGCACGTCCTGGGAAATTGATTTGTCTTCTTTTCTGAGACTCCATACAGAGATAATAACTCCTATGTACGTCATAGTGTTGGACTTGATGTTATTCGAATGAGCAAATGAAAAGCTGCTAAAGTTGATCAGATAGGAAGGCATTATAGGAGGCTTTTCACCACTACACAAAATACTTTCCAGCCTCAACAGGGGATCCTCCAGATCCTTGCTAAATAAAGATCAGTCACAGTTGCTTCACAGAGGCTTTTGTCCAACATTGCACTGCACTAAACAAGTAGCAACTGGAAGAAACAGTGCCAATTTGAATGCTCGTAATTGCAACACAAAGAAAAGCAAGCATTTTTCTATGTCCTACTAAAAACCAGACAGAACATGGTGTAAGATGCAGCCTAACCTTTCTCACAAGGGAGATGATTCAGCATTGAATGAATGACAGAGAGGTTGATATGGCACCAAATAACATCTCACATATGGTATGTTTTCTGCCATTTTCAGTACACTCCTTGCTGGCAGTACTCAATATCCAGGGATAGCAGGGAACATCTCTTGGGGGAAACATATATTTGTGGAAGCGTCTGCTGGGGGAAATACATATTTGCACTAGAATAACCTGTGAAAGCAGAGTTGCAGTTGAAGTAGTTCTACAGTAAAAGAAACATGACTCAAACAAGACAATGGTCAGGGACACATGTGGCAGGTGACCCCAAGCCATGTCCTTCACAGGGCAGGAGTTAGGTTGATCAGAACGCAGAACTGCCTATGTAGGAAAACTTCAAGCTTTCAGTGCTATTACTTCTTAAAGGAGCCTCATCATTCTCTTTCCCAACTCTCAAGTTTTGATGGTTTTCCTCTAGTGTTCACAGAATGCCTTGCATTAAATCATTACCCAAATAATACAGCTTTTCTTCTGGTTACCCCAGTCTGGCTTTGGGTAACCTAGCTTTCACTATCAGCATCTTGAATACCATTTGTGGGCTTGACATTTCTGGGCCTGAATTTTAGCTTGCTAACTATTGCTAGCTCCTTTCCCAAGGGAAAGCTGTCAACAGTTTTCTCTTTTCAAAACATCTCTCTCCATTTCTCAAAACAGGTTAAGTAAACAGTGTTCCCTTTCCCGTAACAACTGTCCCCAGGTGTTGTTTCCTATTACTTAACCAATGGAGAGAAGTGTTAGTCCGATGGACCAATAATAGACCTTTTTAGCTCAGCATGTTATAAAGAAACTGTTGGAATTAAAATAAAGCCTTCTTTCTCTTCTAACAACTATATGGAGTCAATCTATTTCATGTCCTACCATGACATACCATTTCCTTACTTTTAAATTTAAAAACGTACTTTATAAAATTTTGTCAAATTAAGTATTTAAGTAACTTCTTTTTTAAAAATAAAAAGGTCTGAAAAGGCAGGATACTTCCTGAAGAAGTATTCTTCTGCTTCACAGGCCTGCTGATCCACAGGATGACAACACCAGAACTAACACATTGTTTAGCTGAGATGAGCTGATTGCTGTTAACCTTGATCAAGACAGGTTATTCTGCACAGCAGGGAAAAACAGCTGTAAGATTTTGTCCTTGTGGTAGTTTTCTGTCATAAAAACCTCATCCTGTACAAGTCACTCAGGACCTTTAATGTGCAGTGAGATTCCTTGCTGATGCTGCAAAGCAGCAGTCATGAGTAGGAACACAAATCTCCACTGCTCCTAGTAACAAAGCCTGGCAGAGTGGGAAAACAGTTGTCTTCCAGAGGCTGAAGAAGCACAGAGTACAGTCATAGATATCCTGGGTTTCCACAAAACATGGCAGCTGACATGCTCATGCCCTTCTATTTCCCATAGTTATCCTTCCCTACACCTTGGTTCAGTAGATGCCAGCTTTTGGATGTGGTCATGCCTTAGGAGGCAGCACCAGGGAGCCGGGCAATGTGCCTCACACCTGTAGAAAGGGTCTTTGTTCTGCAACAAGGCAGCACTGACATAGCAGCTCACTTCCAAAAAAGGCAGATACTTCCTTACCTTCCCATATTCCTCTCCCAGACGCAGTTCTGGCCCTTTACTCAGGCTGGTGATTGCTCTCATTTGATTCAGGAGTGGGTTCAACTCACTAATTATAGAATGCACCCATCAAACCCCAGGCTTCTGCCAGCTGATGCTGATGAACTGGCTTCACACTGGCAGCATCACCAGTGTAACAGAAGAAGCAGCAGTGCATGACTTGAAGTGGATTCATCCTGTTGGAAGCATTGAAATATTAGACTGTCTCAACATCTCACAGGACTTAGCCACAAGTACCTGGCAGAGCAAAAGCTCTTGAGGGTTTGCAGTATGCATCCTGCCTTTAACACCCCATCCTAATAGCTCTGGCCTTCTGTCTGGCTTGCAGTAAGAACAGGAGGTGGCATTAATGCCCAGACTTCACACAGCATGCTAACAACTTTTTCTGACCTTCAAGGCCAGAGAACAGAGGCAAGGCAGAGCCACCTTGCAGCCTGCAGGCTGCCAGCTGGATCATGTGTAAAACCTCTTTGAAGAACTTTGGATGGCCTCCTACAACACGGCTAAAAATGCAGAGTCTAATTCATTCATACCAAAGACAGGTTGGCCTTGTTTCAGCTCTAAGGCCATGGGGAATCCAGTCCTGCCTAAACAAAGAACCAGCCTACAAACTTCCTTGCTTTTCATTTCAAATACAGAGCCAGCAAGAAGACAGGAGAAGAGAGACAAAAAAGCAATTAAGAGTAACAAAGATGAACAAGAGAAGGTAGTGCAAAAGAACATTGAGACAAGAGATATGAGAACAGGCCTGTATAAATGGTGCAGAAGGTTTTACTGGTGCTAGACTGTCTGAAATGACAAGAGGGGTTTTTGTAAGTGAAAAGAATAAGTGATGCTTTGAAAACAGATGGTTTGCCAGTTCAGTGATAGTTGCCAGGAGGACTAAGACACCTAGGTAGCTTGTTCCAGAGGAAAGCACTACAGGTAAAGCTACTTCTGACACTTTCAGGATTCTGAGAGAAGAAATGTTCTAAGGAAGGTGTCTGGGAATTGAGTGATTGTCTCCACTTCCTGGAGGGGGTGTTGAAGGATCCTGGAAGGTCACAGCACTATGCAGTCACGCCTCAGGATACCCAGCATGGCCATCCTTCCAGGCTGCTTGGAGCACAGCACGCAGCAATGGATTATATACTTCCCCCTGGATGGAGCTAAACTTTATGGATTTGTAATATCTGTAAATTTTATAGGAAACTAGCCCAACTCTTGTAGTTCTTACACATACCGGATTTTATGTGATTCCAAAGATCCACAGTTTTTATTATTTTTATGTCTTAAATGACACTGCCTACCTGAAAGGCTTCTATAATGGAGGTAATTGTATGTGTATGAAAATGAGGTAACTACAGAAGCTAAACAACTTTTTTTCCAAATGTAACGCAGCAATATGTAAATGACAGCACTTTTTTCTTATGTTGATTTTCACTGCAGACTCCATTGTAACATTGAATTTTGGAGATTATAAACAGGCTGTTCTCTATTTCTAAAACCTTGAAGTACAAAAGCAGTTCCAGAAATAGGGGAATCCCAGAAAATGCTTTTGATCAGTAAGTATACAGCATCTGAAAGGAATGGGAGAGGTGAAAGTGTGAGCAATGAAATGTACAGTACAAATATCTTACTCCATACATTCCAGCACGTGGTAGAGGCATTTATTAAATGGTGTGGTTAAAGACTAGGTGGGGAAAATTACAGTGGTGTGCAGACTCGTGCAGCTCCACCTGGTTTATCTGAACAGAGCTCGTTCAATTAACTCAGCAAGTCTCTAATCAGCAAAAAAGATCTTAGTTTAACCACTGCCCACGTCACCAGTGCAGAAGGAATTAGCTCCCAAACCGAGCTCATCTAACCATGTTAGCACATAATTATGTGTCTGTCTTTTCCATGTAAAGGTTAACATACCTGACTTCACAGGTTTCAAGTATCAGATTAGTTGTGTCCCAAAAGCCCTCTAAACTTAGCCAAACGCCGGCTTCTGGATACCAGCCCAGAAACACTTCTAAGTATTTTCTTAAATTCTGCATTGTGCTGTAATCCCCTAACAATTGTGATAGGAGACAGAGCTGCAGCAGCAGTGAGACCTTCAAAACTTCCTTTACATGTTGCAGGAGGACAGCATTAGGAATGAATTCTTGGCGTGCTGTCAGAAGTGCAGAACTTCTTGCAGCAGGAAAATCAGAATCAGGACTCCCACGATCAAAGCTGTTCTGCCAGTGCTGCAGATGTTTTGTTTTGCTGTTCTGCATTAGAAACAATGAGCAGCATTTTTGCATGTTCACTAATTAACATTCTTGGTCAAAATCAGTTTACCCAGAAAGCTCAACTGAATAGCTTTTTGGCTTCTCCTATTAAATCTTCTAAATCCACTGCAAAATACATCAGTTCTCTGGAAAAAAAATGTTCAGGCAGGCCACAGCATTCTTGCTCCTATCCATTCTCTCAACAGTTCCAGCAACCCCAGAGTGCATTTGCAAGATTTGGAGGTATTTGCAGTTTGGCGACAAGTGGCAATGGCATCGGGCCCTGGAGTTTCTCACTGATATTCAGTTCTTTCTCCTTTATTTTCCCTGTTTTGTTTACTTCAAATGCACTGAAACAAATGGCCACATAAAGGTTAATGAATTACAGGCTCATTAATCAGACCTGGGTTTGCCTCCAAGTTTTAGCTGATCTCTTTCAGCCTTGTGAGCAGTGTACTGTGAAAATTCTTGAAAAGCCAGTTTAGTTTTAGAGGGTGGTGGTGGGAGGCCAATTATTACTTTGTTCTCAGACCATAACTTTTAGTGTAGTAAAAATGGGGGGAAAAGCCTTGAATGAAAATCAAGAGCAAAATATTCTTGCACAAGACCAACTGCACATCCTCAACCAAGTGTCTGGTCTTCCAATATTAGGCAAGACACAGTAATGTCAAAATACTCCATGTGCAACAGCCCTTAAGGTGCTGCTGCAAAAGACGTGGCTGAATTTATGAAGCAGATGATCCTGTCTAGTCTACATTACACCTAGAGACATCCTGTGACACTGGCAGTCAGTATTGCACTGTAAACACAGAGATGTGTGTTCCAACAGTGCTCTGAGCTCACAGAGGCTCTGCTCTGCTGATTCGAGTTGACTGTGGCCATTGGGGTGAGGAGTCTGTTGCCCTGATTTTTTCAGCTTCTCTTCTGTTCACAGCTTTCATTGTTTTGGGTTGTTCTCATGTTTGGGTGATGTAAACAGAGCCAATGTTTTCATAATTTCATGGTAGTTTACATTCCTGTTCTTAGAGATACAGACAGCTGATGGACAGTTGTCTTGACCAGTGGGATGGGGAGAGGTGTCAACTTTCTCCCCCAGTCCCTGGCCTTTGTAGAAATACTATAAAATGGACTCAGATCTTTTAAAATAGATTAGTTAGTTAATGCCTTCTCACCAAAGCGTGTCAGTGTTTGTCTGTGTGATGAACAGCATGAGGAGCCAATCGTGCAAGGCACGGTTGTAGTCACTCTGCATTTTTGACTGAGATTGTCTGGTTTTATTCATACTTAAAGGTTGGTCTAGCTTGGCTCCAGTACATCTCAATTTTAAATTCTTCTGGAGCATAGACTGAAATGTTTTCCATTTCCATTTCCATCACAGAACACCCACACAAATAGAAACTCCACCCCACTCCCAACCTTACTTCATACTTGAAGAGGTGCTTGCAAATATGAACCTTAAAAAGTACAGCCAAAAGGGCAGTCAGGAGCACTGTGGGACAAGTAAAAAGATTATAATAAATCTCCTCTGTCAGAGCTGCATCTTAGTTCTCACTGCCTCTGTTTTTAAGCCCAGATTTGAACATCTGAACTTTTCCCCATGTAGCACATGATAGAGCCAGTTTGTGCCAGGTTCCAAAATCAGCTCCCAGAGACCTTTCCTGACCCCAGAGAGGAGCCAGAGCAGGCAGTGTGACCTTACTTTTGGGTCAGTCTGTGACCATGTATTAAAAAAAAAAATTCTTTTTTGCCTTTCACTTCTGCAATTACATGAATGTTTCATTTTCTCTTACTATACACTATTAACATAAGATTGGGTGTTTGAACTAAGTCAAAACAATTAATGCCATTATGTCACTTGCCAGGTCATGGAAAATAAAACATTGCATTGAAAATCACAGCTCTTGTCTTGCAAACTACATGATTAAAAAATATAACTACAGCCAGCTCAATATTACTACTGTATCACACACTAGGCAAAGCCAGAACTCATGAATTCGACAGTCTTTAGCTCTCAGATGTCTACTGGACATTTGTATTAAAAGACTAAAGTACTTTCTCCATGAGTTCAATATGCAAGTCCAGGTCTGCAGTATATACACTCTGTAGCTTTCAAATTTTTCACATAAAAATTATTTTATATACAATCTAATGGCAGTTAACATTGTGTGCATTTTTGTATAATTTTTAATCTTTGAGATATATATATATATAGATGATAATATATTGTTTAAATGTTGTGGTGATAATACAAGTCTGTCTTTCTCCTCTTTGTGACTTTCTGGAAAATTCATACATATTCTTAGTTACAGTTTTTAAACCACTACGTCTTTCACATTAATGATATAAAAAACCAAATAAAAGACTTCAGAACTCTGAATATGACTGAAATTGCACTGACCATGAAAAAAGGCTGTAACAGTGTCTGATGCTGTTCATATCTCTGCAACAGAGCTTGAACAAGAGGGTGTAATTCTTACATGCTTTGTAATTCTCAGTCTTCTTCCTTGGGGCCTTAAAGGGATCTCATCCCATAGACTGCACTTCTGAGCTGTTAGCAATGACTCTTCAGGATATTTCTGTGTGGTCTGTTACTGCCCATATGTACACATTATGAATCAAGGGACTGAAACCAAAAAATGGAAATCCAAATTGAGTGCCAAGAACAAGACCTGAGCATCACGGGAAGCTCCTGTCAGTCCAAAACTCAGCACTTTTTCATGCTTCTCTTTCAAGATTAACATTTTGTAACTTGTGCCAAATGCCACACTGTGAAAACAAACATTGTACCTGTCTGTAGACAAAATTTCAGCATCAGCATCACTGAAATATTATTATCATGGCAAGATCTCAGGTTCATGATATCCATCCTGAATATCCATGATCTCCACAATTTTGTTTCCCTACCTATGGAAATAAGTAATAATTTCTTATGACTGCATTACACTGGAAGAGAAGCTATGAATGAAGAAACACATTTGGTCAATATAACTACCAACCACCATGGCTGTTTGGGAATGGAGAATATAGTCAGAAATCAAGGAAATTATGAAAAAAAATTTTCCGGTCCTTAATTTTCAATGGGCTACAAAAATCAGAAGATTCAGCCTTTATGTTTGCACTTTTCATGTGAAATGCTCACAAAAAAAATTTGCAAATAAAAATCATGCCCTGAGCCTTTGTCTGCGTAGGTCAGACTCCCGGAAGTAAAGATACCCACAAATGATCAGGTTGTTCCTCTGAAAAAGCTGACCCTCAGGGAAGCAGCTTGCTTATAAACAGGACCGCACGCAGAAACTGAAATGGTGCCTTTTGTGTTCAGCAGTAGCAGATTTGTTCAATAAACTAATGGAGAAATTGCTGTTTTTCTGTCTGTATTTCTTGTATGAGGCATGTGACTAAAGGCTTTGGATGAAAGCCAAGTCTTTAAATAGCACTGGCCACCAGCAGAAATGCAAAGCAGTGGATAGTAAACTCAGATTAACAGGAAGAAAGAAAAACTGTCCCCATTTTCATGGCATTGCTCGTATGTGCCTGGCTGGAGCTCAGCCCTTTGCCTTGCCCCACAGGATTCTGGAGCAGAGCCAATTTCTATCCTGCTTGGGCCCAACACAGCTCTGGGCACCAAGAGCACATCACACCCTGCATGCTCTCACCCTGTGTCTGCAGCATCCACTCTCCCCAAAAGCAGCTTCTCTCTAGGATGTTCAGCACAAACTCATTCATGAATAGTGAGAAAATGCACCAAAGAGATGAACAGAATAATTTACATATATTTGATGTTCAGCATAGTGCATCTGTTGCATGGTTTCCACATTCATGCTGCTCTCAGAGGAGAATTGTTTGCTTTGTGCTATAAATGCTACACCCCCACGCCTCCCTCATTTCTCCACATTCACTTGCTCCCATATGTAACAATTTTTTCAGTGGGATTTCTTCCTGGTTTCCTATCCCCACAGAGTAGTAGTGATTTGTTCTATGAAGCCCTGCAGGAGGTGGATAAACATTACTGGCCTCATTTCATGCATGGAAGATCGGAGACAGGAGGGTTATGAACACACTGCCATTGCAGAGAGGAGGGACTGTAAGCACCACTTTTGACACACAGGATTTTTTCTGTTGCCTCACTGGTGTGCACTGTGCTCCCACCCACCCTCTTGAGCTTCTCAAAACTGAAGGGCAGCATGACCTTTTAGGAAAAACAAGCCCAAACCTAACAGGCACCATGTATACCATGGCCACAGTGGTTGTTACTTACAGCAGAAAAATGTGTGCTCAACTTTGGATGTGCATAAATGTATTTTCTGTGTCCTGATGCACTTTGCTTGTACACATGAACATGTTTGTGGGTTCAGGTATTCATGTGTGGCAGGATGTCCCAGACATGAAATTTGCTGTGACTTAATGCCCAATGAGCCACAGCTGGAGGAACACAGGAACACTAGACCACACTGCAGAACAACTTAAAAATGAGACATACAGAAGGGGTCTGTGGCTGTACAAAAAAGTGCAGAGGGTGGATGTGATTTCTTGGTACTTTGGAAACAAGCAGCCTGACCTCACAGCACCTCTGTAATCCTTTGCTTGCTCAGGGATATCCAACACTGCCTCGGCTGGGCATCTGAGCACAGTCATTAAACAGCAAGGAAGCTGGTGGCAGCTAAACCACCTGTCACATGGGAGGAAGGTTTTGCTTGCTCCTTCAAATGTTAAAACCAGGTCAGAACTGTAAGACAGAAGAATCAGATGAGAAGAAATCCTCAGGGCAACAGCTAATGTAATTGGCATAGCTGGGAGGTGGCGAGGCAGAATGGGCAGCAGCCCTCCCTCACCTCAGCATGGCCCCACAGTTTGCCAAGGGTTATTTCAGGGCAGAGAAACAGACAGAGATGATTCCCTAGCCTCCTGACTTTCTTTCCCCCTCAGTGTTTCTAGAAATGTTCTCCCCCGCCCTAAGGCTGCATATGATTGGCATGTTAATAAAGGGAATTTAAGGATACAGAGATATTTTCCAAACTCCTCCCTGAAAAACATACAAATCTATGCAGAGGAAGGCAACACCTCTGTGTTAGTGTTAAATTTCCTGACCTCCAGCAGTCCTTCGTAGTAGGGCTTCTTCCTGAGCCAGAAGTGCTTAGTAGCCCTTTCTGCAATTTTTTAAATTGCTTTTGCAATAATCTAAACTTTTGGCATCCACAGCATCCTCAAGCAATAAGTTTCACAGGGTAACTGTACACAGGGTATTAAAAGGAGCCTTCTTTTGATCTGAACTTGTCACTTCATCATTTTCTTGATGTTCCCATATTTCCCATGTGCTGATAGACAGTGAATAGTTGGTCTCTTTTAATTTTCTCAGCTCTGCTGCTGATTTCAAAGATAGCCATCACATCCACCACCCCAGATAATCTCTTTTCAAAGTTGGTGTGTCCTATTCCAGATTAATATTTTGCTCCTTGACTCTCTTCGTGTTACTGGTCCTACTTTTATCATATCTTTTTGACATTGGGAAGCCAGGCCTGCACATGACACTTGACATTCAGGCATACAAAAATTATATACAAAACGTGTGTGTGCGCGTGTGTGTGTGTATTTACTCTGTGTGCGTGTATACAGACATATGGCAGCGATGTTTCTGGTTTTAGTCTCTATTTCCTTCTTAAAATTTCATTAACAGTTTAGTCTTGTGATCAGCACTGAGAGATGCTCTTATGTTTTCACAGAAGTATCTATTATCACTTCAGGCAATTCTGCCTTGAATTGTATTCATTAGCTAAACTGCTTTTTTTAAGTAAAGCTCCTGAAGAAATATATGAGATGAGCTGGTTCTTCCATTTTTCCTCTCTACCTACAGTATCATGGCTGTGGAGAGAGACTTCCATGTGCCCACTGCCTCAGTGCAGGAACCAAACAGTGAGGAGCACCCTGGTTCATCCCGTGTGAAAGTACTCACAAATAATATAATTGGATTTTTTTAAATAAATACAGAAATTGTGTAGCCAAGTGTCTGTGTAGAATAGGGCACAGTGAGCTCCGTAAGGATGCAAACATCAGACAGACCTTTAATCTACATTAATACAGGTTATGAGCCATCTTATATGTGCAACACTCCCAGGGGAATGGTAGGGCCCAGCCCCCTTTTCAGTAAGCATTTGTTCTGCAGAGGACGATGGAAATCTCCAGCATCGGAAAATCTGAAAAACAAGGTAAGCAAACATCTCCCCAGAGAAGTGCATGTCTAACTAATCCCCCTGATAAAAGAAGATTGGCTGACTGAACTCTCAAGGTCCTTTTCTACCCTTATCTTGAAGTGCCTCAGATTATCAGCCATCACACAGATAGATAAACAGATTGGTCCCTATTTCTGCAGAGCATGTTTGTGGATAGAAGCTGCAAACACCTTCTTTTCTCACCCATCTCTTAAAATTCCCCTTTTTTAATAGCTTCTACAGTGCTGTCATACCTTTCTGAAACAATAAAGCAATTCAAAATCACTTAGAAGCTGGGAGATACCTCCTAATGTCTGACATATTCTCCATGACCCAGGTACCTTTTTGATTTTCGCAGAAGGGAGGAATGTAGTGGACACAAAATTCTTATCAGAAAATAATAATATCTGTCTTGAGATCTTTGAAAATGACAGCAGCTTTGTATTTCCAGCTGACATGTGTTACGACCTCAAGTTACTGGGTTGCCATTTGAGAAGCTGTTTTCCAAAATGGAATCTTTTAGTCCTACTGCCTGCTGTCCCCTACAGTATTTTAAAGTGATGCTTTGAGAGACCAAAATCCTCATCTATCCATTTCCTTATAATAGGTATTGAATCCTGCCATTTTCCTGGAGCATCTGCAGCAAAGTTTGCTTTCTAAATGTGTTACCCGCTGGTAGTGTCAGAATCCTAGGGATAACACCATTAACATGCTGAGTGCTCTGATGATTATTTCCCTATTGACAAGACTGAGAGCTCACATTGTGTAATAATGACCTAAAAAGCACACAGGGATGGATTGAAATGGCAGAACTCAATTTCAGGCTTCACAAGATTTCTGAAGCAAATGCCATTTTGAAAAATGGCAACTGAGTGAGTTTAACATGGCAGGATTAGCCCGTGTAATGGTTAAGATCTCATCAGCAGACCCCAGCTCATCACGAGTGGATGCTAATCATCTGGAGTGAATGGTGTCTGTGTGCAGCATCCAGCTGGCCAGGAGCCCAGAGCGGCTGCATCAGTTACAGGCCCCGGATCGAATTTTACTTGCGCTGGTCCTGGGGCATTTCAGGTGACACGGGAACGGTACCAGCAGCAGTGGAAAAAGCTCTGGCCTCCTACCAAGGTGAGCAAAGCCCAGCTTGCCATCCACGGGCTCCTGTCCCGCCATCTAGTGGGGTGTCTCCACATGGCACAGGCGTTCGAGAAGCCTTGAGTCTGGCACGAAAATAGAGAGCTCGTGGGAGGACGTCTTCTTCGAGTCTTCTCAACAGGCGTCGCTAAGTTAACTGAAGATGTCTTCAGGCTGAAAAACTGGGCAGAGACGTTTGCCTCAGAAGCACTGGCTAACTTTGAAGTGGCGCCTGTGGATAGAAACTGTAACCTTGGCTCAGGCCGCAGTAAAACCAGCTCCATGGACGGAGCCGTGAGCTGCCCTGCTGGGACCCTCTTCCCCAGGGCTCGGCAGCTGCTTGTGCTCAGGCCCATCCCTCGCTCCCCACCCGCGCCGTGCTGCAGCCACGCTGTGTCCGGCCCCATGCCTGGCTCATCCCAGCCCTGGCTTGGCTTTAGACATTGGTCCCACCCTGGGACTGAGCCCTTGCTGGGGAGGACGCTTCCCCTGCTTGCAGTTCCAGCTCCCCTTCCCTTATGTAGACGGCCCGACTGCTCCATGAGAAGTCAGTTTGAGCTCTCTTAACAAAGGGATGTCTACTCGTGAACTGTCTCTGCTGTGGAGGTTAAATAGGATAAATTCCATTCCCATTCTTTGCAAAGCAATTGAACCATCCAGGCAGGCACTGATAATTTTTTTTTTTTTTTTGTGGATGACTTTATAAAACCTCCACTCTACTGTAAGATTGGATCTCTTTGCAGAGAGACATCCAGATTTACTGCCCACAGACTGAGGAGAGTCCCAGCCAACACAAGAAATTAGATCCCTGCTCACCTTTGCCTTGGATTTGGCATGGAAGGAACCCTCTCTGCATCATACCTCTAATCTGAGTCAAAGAACTGCACCACATTGTATGTAAATAAGACTGAAATAGAGACTCACTAGGATTAAAGCTCTGGGCACTGCAGAACCTGAATGTTTCTCCTTCTGTGTACATGTGATTTCCACGCAGACCCATCTTGCCAAGCAGGGCAACACTCCTCTCTCATAATGTCCCTTTTCCAAACCCTCTTGTTCATTCTGAATAGGGATTTGAGGATATTCTTTTCATCCTAATTGTGTAACCACTCTAAACAGGTACAAATGACAGCACATAACTATGTGAATCCATGAATCACTTGGCGATGAATAGGGTTAAAAAGGACCTAGAGGCAGCCTGTCCCTTTGCTGTGGGGCAGAATCAGCCATTATCTGTGTCAATAATAACAGATCTAACATGCTTTCTGGTCTCCCATGAGCAGGTTTCTAGATTATTCTCAAAAACTTGCCAGGACAGAGAACTAGGTAGACAGCCTATTCTTTGCTTCTCTATTAGCTGTACTGGAAAGCATTTCCAATGGCTAATCTAAATCTTCCTCACAGCAAAACAAACTAATTCATATTCCTTCTACTCATTCCCTCTGCTGTTGTGAGCCCTTGCTGATCAGTCCATACCTTTTTCAAAGTGTGTTGCTAAAGCTGGAGTCAGTGCTCCACGAAATACTAGCACCACCAAACAGAGTTCAGCCCCTCATATCTACAACAGCACAAATTTCTTACACATAACATCACCACTTATCTAATCCAGTATGGTATGGGCTTTTCTCAGAACAGGTGAAATAGACATTAGGATTTTTTTTTTTTCCCACTGAAAGGCTGGTCTAGCGTCAGAATAGGCTGCTGAGGGATATAGTTGAGTCCCCATCCCTGGAAGTATTTAAAAGCCAAATAGATGTGGCCCTCAGGGACATGGTTTAGCGGCAGACTTGGCAGTGGTGGGTTAATGATTGAACTCAATGATCTCAGAGACCTTTTTCAAATTAAATGTTTCTATGACTCTATCATTCTGGTTCAGCTTTGGATCCACCACTGTCCCAGACCTTTCCTGTAGAACTGCTGCCCAGTTCTCTCTCCGTCGTCTGTGGCTGATCATTTCTGCTCCGCACTTGCAAGCATGACATCAGAGCACCATGTGGAGCACATCATCATCTCAGTATTCCCTGGCATTTGCCAGCAGCAGAAGCCTACAACAGAGCAGAGGGCCAGGGCCAGGGTAAGGCAGCATTTCCCCTATGCACTCTTTCAATTTCAAGTATATGTGTGGCTCAGAGCTTGTTTGAATGTTATGCTGCGTCTTTGTGTCCAAAAGCCTTTCGTAGTTCTTCCTTCCAGTAAATGTTTGACTGCTCATTGACCTGCTGGCCTTGTCCAAATGCCTTTTAACAATTCAGGCCACTTGTCCAATGTGTCAAGATCATTTTTTAATTCCAATCTTAATCTCCAATACACTTGTGGTCTTTCCCAATGTAATGTTACTGCCACTTTAATGAATGAACCCTCTACTGCATCATTCAGCACATCAGTGGGACACACTGGCAGCAGACCCGAGGATCAGGTGCAGGCCTTTCCACCACAGCCCTTTCAGTCACCTGGATGTTTATAAGGTTAGTAAGTATAAAATTGCAGGTGAGTACCACCTTGCTTCATAGTTCTTAACCTGGGAATCATAGCCCTGTTTTTCCTAACAACGCGGCAGTTGCAGTGCCGGCTGACAGCCTCACACCGCCCCGGGCAGGGTTTGGGTGAGCTGGCCTGGGGCAAGCAGTGCCACAGATAAAAGGGGTTTGTAGCTGCGCAGTGACCTCTGTGTCTGTTCGCAGAAGTGCAGCAGCCAGCGAGAGAAACAGAGCTCTCAGGGTCCCGGCTGCAGCCAGAGGATTTGTAAATACTGAAAATGCCAAGGTGAGAACACCTGCATTTGTTCTGAGTGCAAAAGGGGTTGTTGCTCAACCGAAGACCTTCCTTGTATTCTAAAAAGTGATGCCTTTGTCTGGGATACCGTCATCTATCTAGTCCAGTCAAACATGGTCTATCATTTGTGAATAGATCTGAACTGATAAGCTGCACTAATGATCAAAGCTCAACTCTTTCAAGTACTAATCTTGGGATCTGGGATTCTGGCTTAGTACACTGCCAATGTAAACCTAAATTATGAATTTTGGCTCGAGATCCAAAACAGTAGAAGAATTGCCAAGCATTGGAAGACTGACAATATTCATAACATAAACTCACCTGAAAGAATCTAACTGATGGTCTGGCTTTGTAAGATCAATTCCCAATTAATAAGAAGGGGTAACAAATAGTGATCAAATCTTTATTGCTTGGAAATGCCCCAGGGAAAGAACTTGAAGGAGACCAGTTAAAAGCTACAGTTTCCATCTTTGTGTGTTGAAAGAGAGGCTACAAAGTCACAGTTCTTTGTTTCAGTCCTATATTCCAGACGGATTTGTGAAGGCATGAGCTGATCATGTGCATCCTCTCTCCCAAAGTCTTTGTGCTGGGAGATGCCCTGGGGAAAGGGGCACTGGGCACAGACTGTCCTGACAGCCTCTCTGCAGTGCCAGGGCTTGCTCAGTCCTTTATTCTTCATTTTTCCAGTTTCTTTCTACCAGCAGATATGTATGTGTGTATATACATACATACATACATACATATATATATATATATACACACACACACTTAGGATCCTCTCCTCCACACCCAGCAAATGATGGAAAATGTCATCATTATGATGTGACTTTCACAGCCTTTTACAAATGTTAGAAAAACACACTGGTATCATCCCCGATGTCATAGCCCAATATCACCTCTTCCTTCAGCCTCACCTCTGCTTTTTTTTCCACTGATTGCACCCTGCAGGAGATATAGCTGAAGGCTGGATCTCCTCCCTTTTCTTACAGCTCGGTGGGAGTTGCCACAATGGGCTGAAAATGTACTGTTTATTTAGGGAAAGAATGGTGTAATGTCAGCTGTCATCTGGCACTTTAATCCAAGGCACGATTAGTTGAGCACAGCCATATCCAGATGCAAATACTTGATGGCAGTAATACTGCAGTTATTCAGAACTGTCTGAGGTGTGGCTTTCCATGAGAACGGCTTCTTGTGAGACTCTGCAGACACCTCTGCCTAGAAAATCCTCCTCAGATACAATTAGAAGACTCATCTATAAACCCACAGGATTTCCATCAGTCCTTCGGGATTTACACAACACGAAAGGTGAGGTGCACTATCAGGAAAACCTGTCACATCATTTTGGCTGTCTATCGGCAGCTAAAAAGGTGGAGAGAGGGAGGGAGGGAGAGAGGGAGAGAGGGAGGGACCACATTTTTAACCTATCACTCTGAAATGGGAATCCAACTCTGGATGGATGTGAGAAGTGCCTGAAGAGGCTGCCTGGACAGAAAGCAGGAGAGGAACACTAACGTTTACTCAAATGTCACTGATTTCTGAAAAAAAAATGAAAGAAAACCCCCACATTTTCAAATCTATTTCACAAAGTATCAGTACATGACATAATTCACTGTTTATATGGGATCACAGGAAAATTTCAGCACTGGTACCTCAGTGAAGCCTATGCTAATTAAAACACTGCTAACTTCAGCTTGATACTGATTTAACTTAACTCCACATCAAACTAGTGCTCACACGGGAGCTTTGATCCATTTAACAGATGCATTTTTAAATGGCATCTCACATTTTACTCCTGTAACTCTTAATACAGACCTACAGGCAAGGCAAAGCAACCTGAAGGTCCATCTGCCTTCACACTGTGTGAAAGGCTTTCTACCCTGACTTCAGCAAATTGAGTCAACTGATGAATTTGTAAGAGGTGTCTGGACTACTGCAGAAATATCCATTTTTCTAGAACAGTCTCTCGAAAATTAAACCAAATTGAAGCACACCTACTAAATGGATGTTTTTAGCTGCATATTACACTATGTAGAAGGAGCCAAATGTTCCCGTCACTCAACACATTGCTAAATATGTAAGTTGCTCTTTTTCTACTGTGGTTTGTAAAAAGAGGGGCTATCTTTTATCAGGCCAGCTGCCACTGAGAAAAAAAAACAAACAACCCAAGATAAGCTTTTGGGCAAAAGCCCCTTCTTCAGGCCTGGAATAGCAGCAGTAGTCTTGAAGGTGAAAACCAGCAGAGAGTGACTTATAAATTTAATTAGATTATGTAAGCAGCTAGACCATCTGAAAAAAAAAAAAAAGGACACTGATGTCTGGAGCAAAGGAAGGAAGAGCAGGGGAGGAGGAGATAAAAAGAGAGCTCCACTGGCACACACAAAAAACGCAGTGAGCAATTTACTGCCTAAGGAAGGTGAGGCACAGGGAATTGTGTCCTGTGCCCTGATGTCTCTGCCAAGTCCAGGATCATTAGAAGCATTAAGCGTTTCAGGTCCCATGATGTCTTTTGAAGGTATTTTATCAATGTCTCTTAAGAATCAGAGTTCAAGTGAGGTCTAGATTTGTTTCAGCTGTGACAGGCTGCTGCAGAAAAGTATGCCCAAAGGGTGGAAAAGAGGTCTAGGCATAACTGTCCTTATGTCTTTCATCTCGACCCTGACAACTAAATCTCACTTATCCTTAGAAAAATAAGAAAAATATATCTGCCCCAGCCAACCCTTTCACAAGTGCATAAACAGTGTCTCCGAACATACCCAACTCAATTTCCCTGAGGGATTAATAACAGAAAGAGTCTAACAGCTTCCCAATTATTTCCCTGTTTTGAAAACATCACTTATTTGGAGAGGGTGCAGCACCCAGTAAAGCAAATGTATGTCCATGTACACCCAGTAGAGCAAATGACTCTTTGTGTCCCTGTGTCACAGCCCTTGCATGGTCCAGAGCCCCTCAGCAGCGTGTGGGGATCATGGTGAGGAGGCAGCAGCTGGGAGTGGCCAGGACAGCTCACACAGACACATATTCGTCAGGCTGCCCATGGAGGGGACACCCTGGCTGTGGTGGGACATGGGCAGCAGTGCTTCCCTGGGGTGCTTGGGAAAAGCTGGGAGCACTTCTCCTCGGAAAGTCAGTGTGTGTAGATTTACGAGGCTGCCTGTGTTAAATGGGAGGCTAGTTTGGAAAATGTGGGTGCCAAGATGCTTCCTAATACAACACAAGGAAAAGAGTGATATACATAATTGCCTTCCTTGAAAAAAATCGAGGAAAAAGAAAGGTTGCATAGATGTGCCCAAAACTTGTACCATCTTGCACCAACTGGCAAAAAGAAAGTGAAAATGTGATCATCCCAGCTCAGTGACTCTGACTAATGAGGAAAGGGCCAGTGATCACATGTCCCAGACACCTCCTAAGAAGTTAGACAAAAAGAAAAGTGTTACTGAGAGCTTAAAATATTAGAAGAGGAAAACTGGTGTTGAAACCCATGAATGCAACCACAGGCAATGAGGGGGAGGCACCAGCCCTGCTCTGGCACGGTGTAGGACTGGTTTCTCTCCAGAGATCCCTGCCAGCCTTGACCCCTTCTGACTGGGGAAGGATGAAACCCTTCTCCCCGTTTTGCACGCTAGATCTGAGCAGCGCCCTGGCAGCCAGGAGAGCCACCTGGGGCGCACCACGGCCAGCCGGGCAAGGGAGGGGATTGTCCTGCTCTGCTCTGCTCGGCGCTGGGGCGGCCTCACCTCCAGTGCTGGCGGCAGGTTCGGGTGCAGCAACGTAAGACAGACACGGAGCTGCTATAGGAGCATCCAGAGGAGGGCAGTGACGATGGCGAAGGGCCCTGAGGGGAAGCCGCGCGAGGCCCCCGGGCGTGTTCGTGCCGGAGGGGCCTGAGGGCAGCCCTGGGGCAGGCACAGCCCTGGGGCGGGGGCGCCGCCGGGCCGGGGCCGCCACGAGAGCCCCGCGCCCCCTCAC
>WBMY01015187.1:496549-626495 GCA_013397315.1 Donacobius atricapilla
CAGGAGCGTGGTGGGCGCCGGGAGGCGGAGGCTGACGTGCCTCGGTGTGTGTGTGTGTGTCTGTCTGTCCCCCGCAGAGGATGAGATGTTCTCGGACATTTACAAGATCCGGGAGGTGGCGGACGGCCTGTGCCTGGAAGTGGAGGGGAAGGTGAGTGCCCGCCCGCCCCGAAGGAGGGAGGGAGGGAGGAAGCGTTGCCGCGGTGACTCACGGCCTGTGGGGAGGGGGAGTGGTGTCCCTGCGAAGGGCGAGGAGGGAGAGAAGGGAAGACCCACCTCGGCCCAGTGCCTGGTGCTGCCGTGGGTGGTGCCTGTGGGAGCCCAGGTCAGCCAGGCTGGAGTGTAATGGAGTTTGGGTTAGGCACCGTGGGGGAGTCGTGCTTGGGAGTCATAGAATCATAGAACGCTTTGGGTTGGAATGGACCTCGAAGATTGTCTAGTTCCAACCACCCTGCCAGGGGCAGGGACACCTTCCGCTAGACCAGGTTGATCAAAGCCCCATCCAGCCTGGCCTTGAACACTTCCAGGGATGGGGCATCCACAGGTTCTCTGGGCAACCTCTGCCAGTGCCTCTCACTTAAAGAATTTTTTCCTAATATCTAATTTAACCTGCTGTTTTTCAATTTGAACCCATTCCCCCTTTTCCTGTCACTGGGAAATTAATGCTCGAACTGCAGCCAGGTTCCTTGCACCCAACTGTGTCTCTGGAGTTGTGCCCTGCTGTCAGGTCATAGGTGTGTAAGAGCAGTAGCGTTAAGGTTTTTTGCAGAGCCGTTAAGTTTTTTGATGTCTCTAAATCTAGATGGTCACCAGGACAGAGGGTCAAATTGATGACTCTCTAATTGGTGGCAATGCCTCTGCTGAAGGTCCTGAGGGAGATGGAACAGAAGCCACGGTCATAACTGGTGTTGACATAGTAATTAACCACCATCTTCAGGAGACCAGCTTCACAAAAGAATCCTACAAGAAGTACATCAAGGATTACATGAAAGCGTAAGTGTTGGTAGGCTTTTCCTTTCAGTTGGATTACAGTGGTTTTATGTGCTTGAGATTATAAAAACAGCATTGGATTTATTCCTAGCTGGTTTTAGTTCTGATACAGGTGTGAAACTGCATGTGAACTTCAGTCTTATCTTAATGCTTGGCAGAACTGGAGCCCTAAAGAATGGGTGCTGGAATATCTATGTTTATTTTGGCTGAGGTAGAGGACCTGATCAAGTGCTTTGGATCTTACTTGTAATGGTGCTGTTTTCTTTTGTATCTCTCCGTGCCAAACCTTCATGTGGAAGGGACTGAGGTGGTAAAGAAAATTTTCTGGAACTTTTCTAGCGTAACTATGTAAAAAGCTAAAAAATGTGTGTTAATGGGTCTTCTTTGCTAGTTCGCAGTGTAATTTCTGTTGGTTGGTGTTCAGTGGGGTTAATACTAAAAGTGAAAAAGCTTTGTGATATGGAGGGGTGATACTCTTGCTGCTGTGGAAAGCCCTTGCTAATTTTTGCCTATCACGAGCTGGTCATAAAATGACTATGGTAGGAGTGGCAGGTAGTGTTCTGTGATTTCACTTGAAAAATTAAGTTAAAATTTGGGGGCTTTCAGAGGGAGTGGAGGGGAAGGCAGCAAAATCTAAGACAGGTAGCTACTCTTTCTGCTATGATGTCCTGCCAGACAATGAAGTTATTAAGCTAGAACATGTTTTCAGAGCATTTTTTCTCTCTCCTTCCAGAATCAAAGCCAGACTTGAGGAACACAAGCCAGAGAGAGTAAAGCCTTTCATGACTGGGGCTGCAGAACAAATCAAACACATCCTTGCCAACTTCAAAAACTACCAAGTAAGTTATATCTCCTTACAGCAGTATTGATAAGCTCTTATTGGTTCATCTGCTGAACAGCTTGTTGAGAATTTTGAGGGCTCCTGGGGTGAGGATGTTAACCTGCCCTTCTCTGAGAGTATTAGAGGCCCTGAGAGTCAGGGAGGAGAAATAGCCGAGGTCTGCTAGCTATGTAAGGATTCCATTTCAGCTGGTAATGCTTGTAGTTAGCTACATTTGTTGTTATGGCTGTTCAGGGACTGTGCAGTTAGACTTGGAATGTGGATCGCTTTGGCCCTCGCTGTCTCTTACTCTATTCAGAGCAGCCTGATAAAATTACTGAATTACAGAATGCTTTGGGTTGAAAAGCATCATTAAGTTCCAATCCCCTGCCATGTGGAGGGACACTTCCCATTAGACCCAGTTGTTCAGAGCCCCATCCAGCCTGGTCCCGAATACTTTCAGGGATGGAGTATCCACAGCTTCTCTGGTCAGCCTGTGCCAGTGCCTCACCACCACTACTGTAAATAACTTGTTTGTAATATAATATGTAAATCTATCATCTTTTGAGTTTCAAAGCCATTCCTTGTTGTGCTATTGCAATGTGCCCCTCTCAGAAGTCCCTTTCCAGACTTTCTGTAGCCCCCTTTAGGTACTGGAAGGTGCTGTAAGGTCTCCCTGGAGCCTCTAGGGGTGAACAGCCCCAGCTCTCTCAGTCTGTCCTCATAGGAGAGGTGCTCCAGGCCTCTGACCATCTTAGTGGCCTGCCTGGGCCTGGTCCAGCAGGTCCATGTCCTTGTGTTGCGATCCCAGCTCCAGAGTTGAATGCAGCTCTCCAGGTGAGGTGTCAGCAGAGCAGAGGAACAAAATCACCTGCCTTGACCTGCTGGTTGCTCCTCTTCTGATATGTTTGAGTTTCTGGGCTGCAAGCTCTCAATGCTGAGTTACATGGAGTTACTGGTCATCCAACACCCCAAGTCTTTCTCCTGTCAGTCCATTCTCAAGCCCAGCCTGTATTTGTGCTTGGGGTTGCCCTGACGCAGGTGTAGGGCATTGTACTTGACCTGTTATGCTTCACAGGGGTTCCTATGGACCCCCCTCTCCAGCCTGTCAAGGTCCCTCTGGATGGCATCCCTTTCTTCTGGTGTGTCAACCATGGTGGCACTAAGATGGACAAACTGCAGCGAAGGGAAATCCCTGTGGCTGGTCAGGGAGACTTCAAAACTGAGCTTGGTGATGATCCATTGTTTGTGTACAAAAAGGCATTTTCTCCTGGCATTGGCCAATTAAATGTCTTAGTGACACATTACTCTGAAGTTCTTTGTAGGGGAGAACATGAATCCAGATGGAATGGTGGCTCTCCTGGATTTCCGTGAGGACGGTGTGACCCCATATATGATTTTTTTCAAGGACGGCTTAGAAATTGAGAAATGTGTAAGTACTGAACTGAAGTGGGTGAGTGTGCCCAACTACATGGTGAGCTCCTTCATCTCTTGTTCGCTTGTATCCATGTTAAAGTTGAACGGTAGCTGCCAGTTTGAAAAACTTCAAATTTGGTGTAAGTACAGCCTGATTGGTGCTTTCATACTATACAAAGTGCCTGAAATTTTGAGTACTATTCAGTTGTACTAAAAGGGAGCTGTACTGTCACTGCAGTGATTCATGATGACTTAATGGCTAAGAAATGCAGAAGGGGATGGCTGAGATGTGTGTAATTGAGAATGGGCTTAAACCATTAGATTAAAGAGCAGGTCCTCTGAAATGGAGCACTTCTACTTTGGATCCCTTTTCTGGGGGTTAATTGTGAAGTACCTTGCATGGTCATGTTCCATCTTCTTTCACTTAATTGGATCCCCTTATACAAGAACTGTCAGTTTAAATATTGCTCTAAATTTGGGAATTCAGTAATACTTGACCAGATACTTAACCTTATTCTATTTGGAATCTCCAACTACCTGAGCTCGGGACAGCTCCTGTGGTCTGCTTTAACCACTGTCTATTGGAATGTGGTGCCACAAGACAGTATTTGAATCCCAACACTTGTGAGGTTTTGCTTTGCTTGGAGACCTGTGGAATTCGCTGCAGTGAGGGATCACCAGTTGGCTTTGCCCCAGTCATTGTGGATTTGTGAAGTCTGTTTATAGACAGTTAAATTTATCTGTAAAGCTTCTCACAGGCTTTCTGGTATGCAAGTCATGTAAAGATGAGCCAGATTCTGGTGTGGAGCAGTAGCCCAATTCAAGGAACACTTAAATTGGCCAGACAAACACAGCACCTCCCAGAGCCTGATGGAAGGGGTATGTCTGTCCTGGCCCTGGAACAGGTGATCACCAGGAAGGTACCTCCTGGGAGCAGAAGTTCCTGTGCATCTCCTCTACAGGGGCACGCCTTTTGGATGTGTTGTTTGGATAACTCCATCTTTGTCAAGGTGGAGTAAAAGAGCAGTAGCAGGGTATTACCATGTGTAGCCCTGATTTTTCAGCCTGAGTTGTTTTGATTTCTAAAATTCTGTTCCTAGGGAATTTTCTGTAAACAACAGAAGATGTTTTTGCTAACTCTATCTTGTTTTCATTCCTTCTTAGAGGTGGAGACAATTTGATGTCTCTCTGTGTTGGCCAATGTGATTGAATGGGTGTTACTTCTAGCACCAATCGGTTTAGCTCTGGTGACGTAGTATATAAGGGGGTCAGACTTTGAATAAATATCTTTTTAGCCTTCTGACAAATTCTAGAGTCGTGTAGTCTGATTTTGTGTCCTACAGCAACACCCACGTGCAGTAAAACCTGCTTCAGCTTCTTGGGGCAGCTGTTCTCAGAGACAGCGGGTACACTGTAAGCTCTGGTACTTGTTTAGGATGTGCTCTGACACTTGAGGGGAAATCTGAACCTTGGTGTGTCAAGCGGGAAGGGTGTGAATGAGTGTTCCACCTGGCTTGCGCAGCAGCTGGTGGGTGCCAGTTGCTCTGGGTGATGGTGAAAATGATGAGCATCCTCTGATAGACCGTGGGCAATTTTCCCATTGCTCCCTGGTTTGCACTAAGATGCAAAAATAACTTCCTTGCGCTTTCTGCCTGCCTGACTGTGGCAGCCCAGATTGAATTAGGGAATACAAAAACGAGTTACAGAAAATTGCTGTGACTGTCATGATCTTCCACTAACACTTGTTACTCTTGTTTCAGTAACAAATCAAACAGTATGGTTTTGGATCACTTGTCTTCATAGCTGGCTGCTGTTTCTTCTTCATCGGCACAACACCAGGAATCAGCAATGTCTAACAACTGGACTGATGTCATCTTGAGCTTTATTCACTTATTTTGACCCTGATTTGGAGTGGAGGCATTGTTTTGAAAAACGAAAAAACATCTATCATGTAGGTTGTCTAAAATAAAACTCATTTAAACCCATTCTAGGTGATGTCTTTTGGTCTCATGTGTCTCAAGGTGACTCGAAGGAGAGGCTGCACCATGGATTGGGTGCTGTCAGTAGCACAGCTGATGCTAGTGCACTACAACTGGACTGTTTCCAGACAGATTTCACAGTTTGCCTGTGGCACTGGAGTGCAAAAGCAGGTTGAGGTCAATAAGGCAAAGTCCAAGAAATGTCGTAATGGAGTGGACCACCTTCATCTTTTATGATTGTGCGGAGACTTACCTCTGGAAGAGGTAAGAAATGAATAGTAAAAACATCCCAGAATGGAGTGTGTGCTACTCAAGCTGAGTGCTGGCTGGGCTGCTTTGTCAGACAAGAGTACTTGTATGTCTCCAAGATCAAGGCAGGAGGCTGAGTGGGAATGCTGGAGAGAGAAGGTGAAATGGCTGTTTCCCAACACCGCCTGTCTGTGGTACTTCGCATTTGACAGCTATTGGGGAGCATATGAACTAGAATTCAGTCAAGTAGTAGGATTTGGGGATTTTCTGTACTTGGCCTCTTGGAGAGAGATGTTGGAATGACCTAGCCCTGCCTTACCTCCAAACCAGGAGGGTTAACCTGAGTGTTAGTAACTTCAGTTCTTGCTGTGTTCTGTGTTTGGGGATGCATCTGTTTGACAGACCTGGAGCAAAACACTGTTGCTTCTCGGGTTCTCTCTTGAGATGCAACAGTAACAGGTTCCTGGCGCTTTCTGCCTGCCAGGCCCGTGGCAGTTTGGATTGAATAAAGGAACACAAATTCCTTGAGAGACCCACCTGGAGCAAGGGGATGTTTGTTGCTGCTGACCCTGTTCCTGACCAGGGATGTTGCCTTGGACTGCTAATCATTAACTATTTCCTGCTGCAGTGATGGCAGAGGCATAGGAGGTTAAGGTGCCTGAAAGGGGAGGGCATGGCCCACTTGCCAACTGTTTATCTACTTCAAAGTTTTAGCATCTTTGCTGTCTCATGTCAGTTTTTGGCCCCTGGTGCTAAAGGGTGGAGGTGGAGGGGGGGTTCTGCAGGGGTGAGATAGATGTGGCAGCAGGCTGGGAGGAGTGAGAGACTGGAGGAGGGAGTGGAGTGTGCCCTAGTTATCTCATGTTCCTATCTGGTTAAATACACCCTATTTTAGTCCTGTCAGAATTTCATATGTATATGGGGGTGTTGTAATTTTTTTTTTTAAGCTTTTTCAAGAAAAGATTTTGGGTCAGCTGAGCTTCTGGATGTGGTACAATTTCGGTGTAACCTGCTTCACCCAGCAGGGCTGAAAGGCACAGGAGGTAGGTTCAAAGCCTAGATCAAGTCACTGAGGCTACTCTTGCTTTTCATGCAGAGGATGTGTTTAATGGGGCCAGGTGAGGATGTTATCTTCCCTTTCCTGTTGCATCCTCATTAAAAATGGGAGCATTATAGGAGAGGGAGAGGAAACAGTTGAGACTTACTTCTCAGCTGAGTAAAGTTAGTGTGGGCAGAGCAGTGTGTATGGCTGTGCTGGCTCCCACTTCCTATGAGTCAAAGTTTAAAACACCGTGCAGCTGATATGTGGGAGTGGAAATGACTCCTCCCCCTGGATCGCTGGTCCTGCCGAGGCTGCGAGCCCTGGGCAGCAGCCTGGAGCAAATTGCCACGTGGCACCTGTGTACAGATGCAGTGCTGCTTTGAAAAGCAGGTGTTTCAAAGCATGATGAGCACAGCCCTGCTGCTTGGTTGAATGGCAAATGGTGTCATCCTGTCTGTATTCCAGGCTCACTGGGCTGTTTAATTGCTGTGTGCAAACATTCCTAACTAGGGAGTTCTGTGCTCAGCACAGCCTCTGGTGGGAAGGCTCCTTTCAGGCTGCTGTAAGGAAGTGTCAGTTCAAAGACTTTGGAGATGTGAGATTCTGTTTGTTTCTTCAGTGAGCTGCAAGAGAAGTGCTCTTGCTGCACTCACTGCACTTCCCAAAAGCACATTGCTGCCTTCAGTTTCTCAGGGAAGAGGGTAAGTCTTGCTGCTCTGCAGCATCAAGTCTGTCAGATGCAGTGGGGAGGGTGTGGCAGGGAAGGACTGCGGCAGAGACAAGCGGCTGTCGCAGCTGCACTGCTGTGGAGTCAGGGTGAGGGAGAGGTGGGAGTCACTACTGTGAAGGGGGAGGCCCGTGCTGGTAAATGCAGTTGTCCACAGCCCATGACACAGCTCTGCCTTTGGAAGAAGTCAGCATATTTCCTCCTAATGTAATTCCTCTTCTTCTGGCCCATCTTCATCTCAAGCAGCTGTTTATTTCCTAGCCCTGAAAAGGAGAAGTGATTTGGAAAGTCTTCATACTTCAGACAACAGCTTTGGAATTATTAAATTGATAAAATCCCCCATGTTAACGAATTTCCCTGGTGCTGCTTAAAATACATCCAGAACTGAAGGACAGATTTAACATCTAGCCTCATCTTGTTTTAAAATGTGCTTATCAGGTTTGCATCTCACATTCCTGGAAAGATACTTTCAGTGGATTTGGGGAGGATCCAAGCTGCACTTTCCCTGAGCCTCGTGGAGCAGGTTAAGCAGCTGGGTAGAAAACTTCCTTACGCTAGCTTGGGTCTCAGGCTCTGTGGGGCCACGAGGCTGCTCCTGCACCCACCACAAGCTGGATGCTGACAGGAGAAGGAAGGCTGATCTGCTCATGAAGAGAAGAACCTGCCTTTTTAGTTTCATTCTTCTGTGGTCTGGGGCTGAGGGAAGTAGCTGCTGTGCTGGGCACCTATCCCATGGTCCCTTTGACCTTTTGCTGTCCCACCCCACTGTTCCCCCTCTGCTTTTTGTCTTACGGTTTTTCTACCCCACCTACAAATCCACTCTATTTTTGCCCTCTGGAAGCATACAAAAAACCCCAAACACTTTCCACGTGCCAGTGACTGATGTTAATATCCAAATACTGCTACAGCAGCCTTTTGCTGCTTGGCCATCTGCTTACAGGAGAAAGGATGCAAACCCAGGGGGTGTTGATGCAGTGCAGGGAGCATCCGGTGTGCTGGGAGAGGCACTGGTGTCCCCACTGCCCCTCTGGGGTGCCCAGCCCTTAGCTTTGCCACTGAGCATGGGCTGGGGGTGGATGCCAGCGCACAAGTGGGTGATGGTCTTGGAACCCTGTACAGCCCTCAGCTTTGGAGAGAGGGAGGGAGAAAGATTCTAAAAGTATGTAGGAAGCACAGTTAGGTTTGATTGGTGTTGTGGGCTTTTCTTGTGAATTTATTTTGTAACTCAGTTTAGCTCACAGCCAGGAGGCAATTACAATAAGCTCAGAACACAGTTGTTGTCAAATATAAGACTGATTTTTTTTCAAATGTGGAAAAAAATGGGAAAGCTGCAATTTGCTTTCTTCCCTAAGCAAGTCTCTGGCTGTTAAACTGACACAGGTCATCCCACTGCAATCTTGGCAGTATTTTCAGTGACAGCCATTCAGGGAGGATGCTTTCATTGAAGAGCAATAGTATCTACATCAAGGTACTTCTGCTTTCTCACACTGCTGCTGGCTTTGAGCAGATAGGATGCCTCCCTCTGCTCCTGTGAACCTCCATCTATGCTTTAGCTCTGTAGCCACTTCTCTAGGGTGTTGCTGCCACTGTAAGCTGTTTTCTCTGGACAAGGACATCTCTCTGTCACTGTAGCCAACAGTGAGAGAGCAGCAGTTAAACACCATGTTTATTAGCTCAGGGATAAACATCTTGGTAGGAGGAAAAAACCCTAGCCAAGCCTGGAAGTTTTTGCCCTAAACAGTACCAAATCTATTCCCAAGAGCACAATCTTGCTGGTTTGCAGTCCCTGTGTTTTGGCTGCCTTTTGGTTGAAGTCGCAGCTGGAAGCTGTTGTGCAAAGATTAAGCCAAGTGCCTGGGCCAGGGCTGGTGGCTTGAGGGAGCTTTTTTTGGGTGCCAGCAGATGCTGGCAACCCTGCAAGTCTGTTCTGCAGGAGTGGGTGGGATTTTGTAGAGGATACACATGGCTGCTGGGCATTTTAATCCACTAGAGCTGCATTCATCACCTTCCACTTCAGGCAAAAAGGAGCTAAACACCCTTGAAGACCTTTTAAAGGCCATTTTTGTTGTATGATGCCAATGGTGCCAGTGTGGCAGCAGCTGGACATGCTGATAAAAATGCAGAACCATTGTTTCTCTGCAGCCCACACTTTATCCTGGGAGCTAACAGCTGGGATTCACCTCCCCATCTGTAACCACCAGCAACGGAAAGGAAGCACTGCTGGCATTTCAAAGAGCAAGCCTCTTCCTATCCTCAGCAAGGTGAAGGTGTGCTGGCACAAAGCAGTCTAGCTGTACGATTTTTTTTTTTAAGTAGGGAACATCCATGAACATAGATGTCCAGAAAGTTTTTTAGAGATTAGGTTCCCAAATTCTTTGTAACAGAGTAGTCGAGAAATGGCCATGTAAAGCTGGGTACTCCCACCCTCCTCACAATGGACCTCAGCTAACAAAACCCCGCCGTTGCTACTGAAATAGTCTGGTTCAAGGGCTGAGGTTTAGCTGCTCTACCTACAGCTGTCTCTGCACCCGAGCTGGGTGTCCTTGGCCCCTCCCGTGGCAGCATGGAGGGATGATTTCGCTGCCCCTGCAGCTGTGTGGTTGCATGCAGCTGCTGGTGCTTCCTCACGCTGCCCACAAAAAGGTGTTTCAGGGAGTCCACTCTGCCCTTCACCCCCCGGCTGCAGCTGCCGCAGCCCGCCAGCCACCCCCGGCAGCACGTGCCTTCCCAGTCCCCGTGTCCTGATTTTCAGCCATGCTCATTTCTGAGTTAATTTCTTCTCAGTGTCTGTTACACTGCTGTGTTTTGGATTCAGAATCCCAGCAGTGTTGATAACGCACCGATATTTTGTTTTTCTGCTAAGTCATGTTTACCCTTAGTCAAGGACGGTTTTCCATTGTCTCACGCTCTGCCAGTGAGAAGGGATGCAAAAGAAACGGGGGTGAGTACAGCTGGGATCGGTTCTCGGGCTTACCAGCGATATTCCACACCACAGAATGCCATGCCCAGTATAAATGGGGGGGACTTACCCATAAGGAGAGAATGACTTGGGTTCAGGAAGGGGGGTCTGCCATCAGCCGGAGTGGTGAGCGCTTGTATCATCCATCACTTGTTTTTCCCTTGCTCGTACCTTTATATTTTATTACCATTACTACTCTATTTTGCTAATTTTCAATTATTAAAGTGTGCTTTCTCAACATACAAGTTTTACTTGGATTCTCCTCATTTCTCTGGGGCGGGGGGAAAGAGAAGGGAGGCTGAGTGAGCAGGGGATCTCTAAAGGGGTGGGTGTCACCTCATGTCTCTGCTGGTACTGCCTCAGCTTATAGAGTATGAAATTTCTAATGACTCAAACCAGTCATTCTGGACAAGCAATGCGAGAGAGTAGGACGTGCTTTTAATCTCATTTAATGGCATTTAGCACACAGAAACATCAGCTCATGCCTGTGGGACCCACACGCCAAGCAGCATTTTGACCACTACTATTCAAGAACATCTCCATGAGCAGGGTTTAGTGTTGAGCAGAGACAGCAGTACATGGAAAGACCAACAAGGAATTGTTCATCATTGCTGGGAGTCCAGAGTTTAAATTAATCCAAATGTGGGGGCCAGGGAGTCAGACCTGAATGCCTCTGAGCCTCCTCCTCTCTTCTAGCAGATGGAAATCCTGCCAACAGCACTTGCATAAGGGCCTCAAGCAGAACATGCTCTGGAGAGGTTTTGCTGGTTATTATGTGATCCAAACAAGGTTGTCCCAAATGCTCAAATCATTATCCCAGTCTTGCATGAATTTAGACTAGTCCTGCAGTGCCCTGGGTTACTGCAGAAGGTAGAATATGGGGGCCAGAGCAGCTTGTTTATCTTGCTGCTTCTGTCTCTACGATGGTTTGTACTGCAAGATCCCATGGCTTAGCTGCAGGCTGGATGATGACCTGCCAAGGACACCTAAAAACTCCACCTTATTCTTTACCATGTGCTCCAACCACGCAGGAGCCAGCAGAGCCATTGAATGCATGGCACAAGTCCTGCTGCCAGCACACAACACCTTTTATGCTCTAGATCAGCATCTCTGTAGGCTCATTGTTCCCTTCTCTCATGCCACTTGGATTTTGTGGCAGCTTTTGAGGCTAAAATTCCAGTTGCACCCTAACATTCCTTCAAAATCATGCAGGAAGCAGGTAAAAAAGTAGTTAACAAGCTGCCTGGCTTCTGGACTCTCCACTGGTTATCTTCTCTTAGTTTACTCTAATATAGCATTTCCTAGTTCCATTTTTGGAATTGTGTTTCCTCACTGTCCTGCTCCTCATTATTTTTAACTGGTGCTAGTCCACAGAAGGCTGCCAGCAAACCCGTATACCGTGGCATTCCTCAACCTTTCTGGTTGCTCACTAGTTGAAAACTCCACTTCTTTTTTCTGTTTACTTCTAGCACTCCACATGTTTTTAATGATACCCATAAAAAATCAGCCCTTTGCAAAGACCATAAACCCCATAAAAAACTGAGTGCTCTGTACATTTTCCATTACTCCTGAGCAGAGCTTCTTTACCCTGTCCAAAGGCACTCTGTAGATCAATAAAATACCTCCTTTACTTAGATGTTCAGGCATTTCATGCTGACTGATTATGTCCCTTCTCAACTGAATACAAACTGTGAAGCAGCTCACATAAAACCAGAATTACAAGCAGATCCAAAACTTTCCTGCAAAACTAATCCTGCTGGGGATCCCACTCAAGGTTAACCATTTCCCTCTGAAATGGCACAGTCATTTTTACCTGTGGTAAGGAATTACACCACTACTTAATCAGGATTGCATGGCATCCCCCTGCATGGTCTTAGAGGACCATGTGAGGAGCAACACAAGAGAGAAGCTGGCCTAGATTTGCTGGGTGCTCCAGCTTCAGCTGCTGAAACAGGACACGGATCACACAGAGGAGCCCAGCTCATGAAAGGCAAGAACTCTCATCCTACACAGCCCTGAACACAAGTCCACAGAGGACTCGAGCAGTACGATGAGAACAGCAGTGTGAGCCAGCCCTGGCTACTGCTTGGGAGCACATCTTGTTCCACAGCAAGACACAAAGGCTGACTTCCTGCGTTCCTCTCAGCATCCTCAGATGGCTCCTGCAGCCATCTGCAAACTGGGTCCTGCCGTAGGGCCCAAGGAGACACGAGTCAGTGGCAGTATTTATGAAGGCACAGACCCCTGGAAGGTGATCTGCTCTTCAAAACTCTCAGCAGTTCCTTTCCTGGAAACTGGGCACTTAATGCCACAGGACACTGAGCACCAGCCCGAAGTGAGCTGGAGAGAGATACCTAAACAAACAACTTTAGAAAAAAATGAATTGAGCAAAATTGTGTGACTTGAATAAGAGTTGTTTTACAAACCTCTGAAAGTATCTGACCACTCCCCAAGCCTTTCATTGCTTCAAAGTGGACCAATAACGGAATATTTGCTTCTCACACCGATGACCTGTGTCATTAGGGTGAGCAGAAATGATGCATACACCTGAAGGACATGAGAGAATGTGAAAGCTGAGCTACCAAATCTCACCTTCTGCTTCATTTACAGGTATAATGATGAGGTTATCCCACCCTGAGTTCTTAGCTCTTTCTTTAACATAAAAGCTTTGAGAATATAATTAAATAGTCCCCTCTCTGCTCCCTCCTAAAAAGGATGTCGAAGGGACAACCTTTGCAGTGTGCATTTCAAAAACAGGGGAACAGAGAGACAGACACGTTTAGCAATCTTTCCCAAACCACAGGAGAACCTAGTGGCAAAGCCAGCAATAAAAACATGTTTTGAAAAAACACTTCAGACTTATACCACCTAAATCACAACGTGTTCAGTCAATAATGTAGAATATCATGTGGTACAAATTAAAATAATACTTTTATTGATATGCTTAAACAGAACATCAGTATCAGCATAAAAAACAAACAAAAGATAAAAGTATTCCTTGCTGTACCTAACAGACATTTCATTTTTTTTTTCTCAGTAATCATATGGACTGACATCTTTTCACTGACTTTATGGGTTTTTAACTGCATTGGTTTGTTCCCAGGGAGGCTAAGGATTGTGATGAGCACCATGGTTGTGGCTGTTTTTCCTAAAGGCTGATACCAAGATGTCTGTTCCACACAAACACTGCACAAAGAGTTGTGCACATTTGCAGCCTTCCACACCTGCAAAGCCCTGACAGATCCCAGCAGGTACTCACCTGGTTACACTGGAATGCAAACCCACAAAGTTAAGGGTTCCTCTAAGACATATTTTCTATCAAAGTAACTGAGGCCTGGAAAAGCCACAAAGCTACCAAGCAAAAGTAAGAGGAGAACTCAAAAGATTTCTAATAAAGATAAATCTAATACAAGTTTTTTTCTATAAACTTTTCCTGTCAAAAGACGAAGCATATACAGAAACATACAAGAAATATTCCTTGGGGGAAAAAAATACAGAAAATTACTAAGTATCAGCTGCTTTAATTTAGCTTCATCCTTGCAAAATTGCACTGTGCTCAGTCCTCTCTTTAAACACCACAGTTCCCTCAGTGCAATCACTCTTACATCATAAATGTTTTTGTTAATCACTCTTTTCTTCTCCTTGGTAATGTCTGTATTCCGGCTTCAGCTCCCATGTGTTTTTGTGGGTCCCCTTCACATTGTAGATGCCTATTTCTCTCAAAATTTCTTTCAAGTATATCTGAAAGGAAACAAAAGTTACAATTAAACAGCCAGGCAATTGCCACAGTTCCTACACACCTGCTCAACTGCATGGACTCAGCTCCTAAGGGGCAGACAGCCTAGCTGGCTGATGGGCACTAACTGGTGTGGGAAGGACTCTGGGATAGACTCTGACCCTCAGGCACCAGCAGGGATTATTAGTACACGCGCCAGGGATGCAGCAGGGAGCACCTGAGCCCCAGGGGTGATGGCTCCCAAGCAGTCCCTCTAAGAGGCAAGTACTCCATGGGCTGCTGAAATGAAGTTACCAGCACCTCTTGGGAGCTATTATCTCACTCATCTTCCTCCTGCTGGAATTCTTCCAACTGAGCTAAAAGCTCTTGACCTTTCTTCCTGCTTGGGCTGGGATTATCTTGAAAATCCTTGCCTTATTCAGACTTTGTCAAAGCCTCAAGCTGTTAGTTTTCAAGCCATTTTGCAAAGCCTTAAGCATTTTATTATGGTCTCATTTTTAGCAGAAAGTTGAATATATGTCTGAGAATTTTCTAATACCTTAAAATATCAAGGCTTGAAAGAGAAAGAAAAAAACCAGAACAAGTAGAGCTATTATACCAGTAATAAAATCTTTGACAAAACACAACTCACTGATAGTGCCCTCCTTCGCTCTTTATAATAAACACCAGTAATTTTCTTAAGAGTCACAAGAGCCTGCTTGTTTGTTTAATTATTAATTGGGACTGAGATGAGTGGATTGTCATGGCAACCACAGACCACTGTTTAAGAATCCCCACATTAAATTCATAATTGCTCGAGTCTGAGCAATTTAATCCTCTTGGAGTGCTTATACTGAACTGGAGTTGTTGAAATGCTTGTATTTTCTGCATCTACAGCTCTACTAAGTGCAAATATCAACATACTCCAAGTCATTAAAACCAACAAATACATGTTGAAGACACAGGAAAATAAGAAAAGCGGATTGTCTAAGGTCTGTTCCTCCACTCCTCCCCCCTTTGCTAAATGGAAAAGCTAGGAAATAGTCACTACAAGAAGTGTCTTTTAGAGGAACTTATCCTTACTCTCCCTCTCCAGGCATACATCAGAAGTACGCAAAGCAGCCCAACACGTAAGAAAGATGACCATCACAGATGTGCATATGAACCCGTTTCTTCTGTCTTTTTAGGGTGTTTCCTTTGAGCAGAGCAGCTGGGCACAGGAGCAGGGAGCTCACTGCGCAGGGATGCCTCCTCAGCCTTGGGAGGCGCCGGATGCACACCCCAGCAGGTGGCAGCAGCAGATCACCGACGTCCCCTCGCACACCTCGAGATGCCGTCATGATTCCCGTCAGGAACCCGGGACACACGCTCGCTACGACAGCGATACACCACGCACGGTGCAGAAGGTGCTGGAGCAGGGGAAACAGCCACTGCTGCATGGGTGTGTGCAGGTGCGCATATCCTGCATATCCACTGCCAGCTTTGCAATCCCGGAACAGGAGGCAGTGTCACTGACAGACACTTCAAAGCACGCCAGAGTGGGTGGGAGAAACACCTGGCTGCAAGGTTAAACTGCTCTAGATAACACGGACAGAGAATTGGAAAAAATCCCCCATAATTGCAATCAGTGCCATGAGGTACATTCATGTGCAGTTCCCGAGCTGGCAGATCTAGCCTGTCTGGGAAGCTGGGTCACAAGGTGTGATGCTGCTGCTGGGATCAGGCAGAGTGAAATCACTATGGCTGAACTTTCCACAGCATCCACCCAAATCCACCCACCCATCTACACAAAGACTATTTTTAATTTCAACTACTTTTCAGACCTAATCACCCAGGCAGTTCTGCTTCTCTCAGGGCAAAACTTCCAAGAGTATTAACAAAATGAAACAAAACCAACCAGGCAGCAGAGGTGCTAGGGAGGGCAGCTGAGAGCATTAACTGTGTGCACAGAACAACACTGAACTGCTGGAGGTTTTTATACAATTATGAAACATGGATAATCCTACTGCGCTGTATTGTACCTGAGAGCAAGTAGCTTGAAGAGATGAGTTCAGGGGATGCTGTGATTTTTCCTAAAGGATCAATTCTCCTTCTAAAACCAGGACTCCCCACCTGGGTCTGCACTGCACTAGGCTGGCCTATATATCTTGAAGCATAGTGCTCTGATACTGTACCATGGAGAGAAACCCCACACCACTCCCAGTGGCGCCAAATACTGAATTTTAGAGCCTGATGATTGCTAATCGGGGGGCCACAGTTTTTTCTCAGAAAGGGATCTGATCATATGTGTTTATGTACATATAATTCTAGCACAGAAGCTCAATTGTAGGTGATCTGTTCATATATTTAAAGCATCTTTAAAGCATCTACTCCGTTCTACCTTTCCTCATGATTTTTCTATATAAAGTAAAACGTTAATATGGAATTAGGGGATAAAAATTTCTGAGGAGTTAACTTACAAGCTCTGAAAGTCCTTCTGAAACTTTGAGGGGGAAACAAAACCCACTGTATTTAGGATACCCATTACTTAAAGCTAAAATAGAAGAAAAAAATCCAAACCATCTACTCAATTTTTAAAAAATATAGTTCATCTTAGACCACTGGTTCCATTCTTCACAAACATTTGATTCTTCACAGAGAGTGGTATTACGTTCTCAGCCATGATGCCCAAGTGTGGAATTACTGCAATATTTCCAGGGAGCATTCATTACTTACATCTGGGTAGGTGGCAAAAGATTTGCCTACTACTGCAAATTGTTAGTTTGCATTAGAATGAAAAACAAATAAATCCAGATTTCCCTAATATGGCAGTAATTTACATTTAGAAAAGACATGTTTTGTGATTTCATGACACAAATAAAGACGGCAGCAACTTCTTGGGTAACATGCAACATATTCGGTAGCAAGGGTTTAATTTACTATTTACATTTACTGTTAAGTAAGAAAATACCTTTATTTATTTGTAACTTCAAGTTCTCCAGTGGCTTAAGTGGGAGTTGTGGGTGACTACTGCAAGCTGATGTCATGGTAGATGAGATAAATTTGTACCGATTTGCATTCAAAGTGATCGAGATAGTGACTGCCACACTTCTCTTACCAAAAAAAAGCCCACTTAAAATTTTCTTGCCACTTCCTCCATATCTTCCTCCTATTACTTCCTCCTTCTCAGCTCCCAGGACCCACACACCTTCTCTGCCACAGAGATATGGAGCTGCCGCATGACATAAATGAATGGAGACATGGATTTGTTGACTTAACTTTCAAGTTTTTTCAAGGCAATAGAACACAGTGAACCTACATGGATTTGACTTGGGTAACATCTTTGTGCAGCTTCTAACCAAACAGATTGTTCACTTATACCAATGCTCTGACAGAGATACACTTCATTTTGAATGTGAAGTGAGCAAAACTAGTAAGCATCTTCATTTCTGCCCCCTTTTTTTACAGAATATTTTTTCCATAATCCAGCTGCTACTGTTCTTTCTTCTGCCTTAGCTCTAACAACTCGTGACACTGTTGCTCCACTTAGACTCAATCATAATTAAGTCCCCTTAGGTCTTCTGAAATCTGCAGCTGGGTTGAGGATAGATACTGAAGCTGGCAGTGCAAAACATCAAAAACACCAAAGGTCCTTTCCATGTCACTGTCTCCCTCCCACTCTTGCCTGGTCTGCCCAAGGAAAGCTTGAACATGGAAAGAAGGGAAAGAACTGGAAAGTCATAGTTCGTATATGAAGAGGCTGACAGACACTGCAAGACAACAAAACCACCACATGTGCAGATGTCTTGGTGCTTTTCTTGTCTGCGTATCAAAACACTGTTTAAAAGAACACCTCAAATAAACCCAAAGTATCAACCACCTAAACTCTTAACCTAAAAATTACCCAATTTGTATAGGAAATACAGTGATTTTGGAGGCATTGTCACGATGCCTGAGCTCCTAATATGGCTAATCCCTCCATTTAAAACAAATTCCATGACATATAGAAAAAGAGCAACCCCTGTTGCTGTGCCAAAATAATGTTCAGAAAGTGAGGGAAGGGCCAACCACAGACTAACACAAGCTTGCTTCTGCCAAGAGAACTAGGCTTCAGTGAGGACAGGAGTACCAGGGGAGACATGACAGCATTACAGAATTTGATTCCTAGTATTAAAGCAAACCTAAATAAAAAAGAGATCATTTAGGTTATTTAAACCATCTCTGTCAAGAAAAAGCACACTTGCTGCAATGTTTGATATACTACACTGTCCTACAGTGCTGAACTTAAAACTTGGTGATTTCAGTTTGTTGTAAAACATATTTAGAGAGGCGTTTCTAAGCCATATAATATACATTAAACTATTTTCTGGATATGTAAAATACACACAGTAGTAACTACTGAAAATGGTTGTATTTACGAGACTTCCAGTACGTACCACTGGCTGTTTGGTTATGTCCACCAGGTCTTTAATGTTGTAATACTGATGTTTCTCAAAGGCTGAAAAAAGCATGTCCAACACTTGTTGTTTATCAGCTCGAGCTCGTTTTCCATCTTCTTTCTTCTTCTTCTCATATTCAATCTGTTACAAAACATGTTGTAAAGACACTCATATGTAATGCTGTATAATTCTCAGTGCTGAACATTAAGCTACAAAAAACCCTCTTCTACTTAATAAAGCACTGCTTAATGACTCAATGCTTTTCATCTGGAAAGTTTTCTTTTCAACATTCAAATATTCTTTTATGAACATAAGCTAAGCATTTTGTCCTCAGCACAATAAACTTCTCAGATGTGCATATCTGCTTTAACCAGAAAAAAAAAAAAAAAAAAAAAGGCAGAAACAGAGCCTGCGGGTGCCCAAACCTGGAAAGAGAATTAATAATAGCACAGGAATCCAAACTGAGATGCTATTCTCACTCCACCTCTGTTGGTATCAGCTTCGGAAGTACAATGACAAACATCAACCAACCTCCAAACTGCCATGCTTA
Source organism: Donacobius atricapilla (assembly GCA_013397315.1). Taxonomy (NCBI): domain Eukaryota; kingdom Metazoa; phylum Chordata; class Aves; order Passeriformes; family Mimidae; genus Donacobius; species Donacobius atricapilla. The sequence goes on from WBMY01015187.1 coordinate 515,415, forward strand.
GGAAAATCCACAGACCAACATGGCTACATGCACAATCACAACAAGCACCTGCCCAAAGGAAGTTCCCAACAGCCCTTGGACACTGCCTCATTTTCTCCAGAAACAGCACTCAAGGCATCAACTCCATCAATATACAACCAATCTTCAAAGACACACTTTGAGGATCTGGATGATTTCTCTTCAGGAGAAACCAGAGTAGCACACATGTCCCAAAAAATCAAACCTTCTAAGCAGGCAGAGGCTCCTTGCTGCCACATATCATCCTACTTTAAACTGTACATTAAAAATTACTTAACCATTATAATCTGCACCAGATGACTACATATTTTCACAGAAACTTTTATCGCCTCCAAAAATACTTCCTCTGATTCATCATCAGAAGCGCAGACCAGCACACCCCAAGCAAACCCCAATCACCAGAGAGCACCAACCGCGACACCTGCCAGCACATCACCCCATCCACCCCCAATACCACCCTCAAACAGAAAACCATCCAGCTCCTTGGAACCAACAAAAGTGATCCAGAAGGTAGTGTAAGTCATGCAACCATCAAGTGATTTCAGGCAAACTGCGTGGGTGAATCCATAGCAGCACAATGTACAGCAGAAAAGATGCATGTGATCAATAAGGGACACACGCCTGGCTGTAAATGGGATAATTTCTGTATGGCAGTCGTTCTGCTTCTGATGGCTCAAATCTGACTCTCAAAAGGAAGACTTTCAGATAAAAAGCCTAGAAAGGAAAATGCACAGATCTACTGGATACTAAAGGTCTTATTTTTAAAAAGAAAGATTGGTTTTATGGCACAATTTATTCTTTCCTATGTATCCTTGCCAGCTAACTCCCTCCTACTCTCAGAGTGAAAATAGCCTATCTCTTGGTAGCTGTCCCAAAGTGGCTAAACACTATTGCCACCTTTGCCGTAGCTCCCAGGTCTCCAGCCAGCCAACTACCTCCTTCACATTCCGAAATGGATGTACATTATTAAACTGGATGCAGTGGAAATTGCTCCCAACCTGTGGCTTGGAAGTCTCTTACTTCTGCTTTAAACCTAAAATGGCCATGTGCAATCCAATACTTGCCTGCTTTGCTAACTCCATGTAGTATTATAAAAGTTACAGTCTCATCCCACAAACCCATCATGCAATTGATCTTTATCCAGTAACACAGTTTGTTGTAATTATTTAACTCTTTAGACACTGAATTTAAAGAAGAATAAATCTTCAAAACAGTAACAGTTGCAACATAGCAAACCCTAACATCAAGCAAACCTGCTCGACAGTGCATCATCTTGGTTGCCATGACCCGCAGCAGAACTGCTGCACCACAGACGCAAGAGGAAGAACATAAACCTGTGACACTGGCCTTCCTTTAAACAATAGCATGTCAAAACATTTGCTTCTTCTGGAAGTTCAATAGACAATTATTATAAAAATTCCATGTGAATTATCTAATATTCTTAATTCATTAATGTATAAAATCAACTCACATAGAAAACTGAATATCATACCCTCCCTTTATTGAAAAGTTATTAGCAGCTGGTGCCCCAGCTGCCCACTCTCCAATTAGCAACACTAGCATTTTCATCTAACTTCAGCAACAGTTTCCATTGTCATCTAAAAACAGAGAACATTGAGAAGTGCTTAAAAAAAAAAAAAAAGCCTGGTGTCTTCTGTTGCTGATTTCTTCTTTTTGGTCTTGTGAATACACAGCACATAGCAAGTTACAATGCAGTCTTTCACTTTTTTCCTTCCTGGTTTCTTTGCAAACAGGATCTTTTATGTAGTAGGCTTAAAACACTTTTTAATAGTCATGTAATATAATGCATCTACATTGTAAACCAATTAGATTTCTTTAAAGTTGTGTGGTTTTTAATTTAAAAAACATTCACGTACTATTTGATTTCAAGGAAGGACCACTTTAGAATAAGCTGTTTAGCATAGAAGCTGTGAGTTTATCCCCAGAAGACTTGATACTGAAATCAATTTCTCTTTGTTTGTCTTCCCAGGATGTTGCTAAGCTTGCTGAAAAACTGCCAAAATCGCCTTCTTGAAAGTTATCATTAATACTGAAGCTGATGTAACTGCTTTGGTAGACAGTGAATACAAAGGTGATAGAGAAGTTAGAAAAAATCCAAAGTTCATCTAAAAATGCGTTAAAGTAGTGCTAAAGGTTTTCTTTTCTCCTGGAGCATGGGTACCAACCTCTACATTACAGGACACTGGGAAGAGAGGACCACAAAGAAACCACTAAAAGAAGCCTCTGAAGGGGTAACCAGAACCACTGAGGAACTTTTCTGCTGTACTATGAAAAATCATTAAGTCACAGAAAAGATATTAACCTTGCAACTTTGTAAACACATTTAATATTTATAGATATAATGGAGGTCTCTTCCCCAGAGAAGAAAAGCTAATTGTCAATCTTGGCATATATTATAATGCAACTGCAATTTCTTCAAATAAAAATGTAGGGTTAATATAATTTCTTGCAAAAATTACCTAATCACTTTCCCAGTCCTTGAATTCAAACAAACTATTGGTATTTCCCATCCACATGTAATTCATTTCCCTTCTCCTTCCTGTTGTATGTTCATTTATAGGTACTTGGAGCAGCCACACTTAAACCCCATTTTATATTCTTTCCTTCAAGAAACGTTACCCCTTTTTGTTTTACTTAATAGATACTCATTCTTCCCTCAGAAACTGCCCACATGATGATTATACTAGCATACATGACAATTTGTACATTATTTCTTTCTTGTGAAAGTCCTATCCCCAACACAGCACCCATATGGTTACATGCAGTGCAGCAGGTTCTAAGAAAGCAGTTGTTGCTTGAAAACCACAGAAAAATGCAACCAAGAGGTTTTAGAAGTTCATGGACTTTTTCTCCCAGTTATATATCCTTTCAGCCATCTAACCTGAACTTAATAAAAGACTTAATGAAAAGAAAGATTTTGTAGAAAGTAGTCATGCCATGGCCTTTAGAGGCAAGGTACAGTCAAGGTGACTCAAGTACATCTTTACAAGATTTTTCCCATCAGAACACCTTTAAGGTAGATGTTTAGAAAACTAAACACACTGCTGATGTATTTCCATGACTGTGGACAGCTATGTAACCAATAAAAACATTACAATTAGGACACAAGAGCATCATCACTTTTAATAGGCCTGGTTATTTCCTGGTTATACCACTTCGATCTCACACAACATTTTAATTTCCAAAATGACATGACGAGCTGCAGTTTGCAGATGGAATAAAGATACAAACCATCTCCAGGTTGAAGTCATACTGCTGTAATTATGCTAGTGTCAGGGAAATGGAATGGCATCCCACTAAAAAGAGAAGCTGTACCCCACCAAAGCTTATTCCAGAATTAAAGGGGAACACCAGCAGCATCATAAAACAATATACTCATGTAAAACAGCATCAGCATAGTAGGATGCATCAGCATGACCATTTTGGTTAAAAAGCATTTCCCCAGCTGCAATAGTTATATTGGTATGATCATCCATGTACAGAGTAGACTTTGAACAGTAACTACTACAAAACAGTCCCATGAGAAAGACATTATTATTTCTGGTTCTGTGGCAATAGACTGACGTTCATAATAATGCTTAAATATCATCCAGTATATTGTCATTTGTTTTATGTAAATAAAATCTTAATAAAAAGTGTAAAAGTTTAAATGAATAACACAGTGATTCATTTTCAGTATGACTTAATGTTCCTCACATTCAACATACTCAACGAGGATCTTTAAGGAAAAGGACGTTATAGTTTATATGTACATCAACTGATCTGGACCGGGAGTGTGGGTGTAATATTGACAAAGCCAGTGATGCCAATAACATATACTGGGAAGGTATGAAACTGAGAAAAATTATCAGCTGTTACTCTTTTCTACTTGTTGCCAATTCCTCCAAAGGACTGGAAACTAATGATTCTTTTCAAGTCGTTTACCCTCCTGCAGATGATAAGTTATTTGGCTCAAAAGTGCTTCCAGATCTCATAGCACAAAGCCAGAACTACCTTTCATCCACAAATGTCAAAATCACTTAAAAAAGAAAAAAAAAAATATTAGAGGAAGAATGTAATAAAGCCACTAAAAAGGGTTGGGTGAAGGTGGTCTGCCCTCCATCAGATAACACAAGACAGTTACAACTGGCAGACCTTAGCCCCAAGGGTGATATTGGTCTTGAGACAGAAAGAAGATCCCCAGAAGACAAAATCAAGGAGAAACCAGATGACATAGAGCATTGCCAAAGACAGTGGCCAACTGTGAGCAAAAGAGCTGCTGGACAGCAGCAGAGCAGTCCTGGAGTCCTAAGCCAAATCCCTCCTGAAGAAAAGAAGGGAAAATACTAAAAGCTACTTACATTATACTGATGATTAGCCACTGGTTTATAGTTTGTGGTTACAGCTTTGTCCAGCTGCTGTGATAACCTTACAGGCTTAGAAGATTCTTCTATCTGTAACCTATGAAGAAGAAAACGAGAATAAAAAGTTCAGACAAACTCAAAGTGGATTCTAAAAATCCGCAATTATGAACCAGCCATTATCAAAGGTCAGTTGCAAACAATCCCTAAGGCAAAACAGATGCACTCTTCTGGATTAAGTTCTGCCTACTCTATTTTTGCATAAGGACACTGAACTATTAGGGTGCTATAAGCTGCAGAAGATACTGAAATGCTGAAAATCAAACAACTGAAGAGAAGATACTGAAAACAAAGTTTGAACGCAAATTTCACTGCAAAAGCCTAATGCTCAGATTGAAAAAAAGCCCTTGCTCTTAAAAAAGATCAAACCCAAACCAAATGAATGCAAAAATCTCACAGTTTACTCAGCTGAGGGATGAAAAAGCTTTTCATCCACCTCTGCTAACCCATGACCGTCTCTTAGATATTGAAATGTAAAAACATAAATTCCTGTGACCTTTCTTTTGGCATTACAGTACAGTAAGAGAGTGCCAATAACCATTTTAAGAGCATTATAAAGACATGAGGACAGAAAAATCCACCCAGCTTCAAATCAACATGCAATCAAGTCTCTATCACACAGGTAACAATAGGTGACCTTCAGTCCTCTTTGGGAAAGACTCTCAGAAGGTCAGAGGTTGAGAACATCTTGTCAAGCTCATCCCTGTGTTGTAATTTAAAGCTTCTGTATGTTGATGTAGAGAGAGTGTTCCATTTAATTCAGATTTAGCACTCAAGAATTTCTACTTGAAATGAAGAGGCAAGAATCCAAGCTCTAGAAAAGCGCAGGACAATGGCTCTTCAGACACAACGCTTTATGGCACAACTGATTAACATGTTAATTATCAGTGAAGCTGTTTTGTTTCCAAAGATGTATCTTGTAGGCAGAGGAGTCAATTTCCACTCAACACACAGCTCAATAAATGCACAGCGATGCTTGCTTCTTTCCAAACAAAAATTAATATGGTAGCATCAATGCAAATAATAACTGCATGTTTACAAGAGTAAAACATAATGATAAAATTGACAGTTCTTTAAAAACAACTGTAAATGTTTAAGATCACAGATTTATTTTTGTAAAGATATCATTTACACCCAAAAAGATAAAATTTAAATTCAGCATGTTTCTGATTTAATGCCTGAACAACCTAAATAAATTATATTTGAAGGAAGTATGAAATTAAGAAACAAATTCTCTAGTTGTAGCAATTTGAAAGAAAGAAAATCATTCCTCATAGCTGGTATTGCCGGACAGTAGGTGGGGACAGTTTTTTCTCATACATAGAAAAACTTGCTTCCTCCCAAATCTTTGCAGACTTGTCATTTTTTTCTGTAGTTTTAACTACTCCTAAGCAACCATTGTCTCATATTCTGCATTTTTATATCAATGCTGCCTTCTGTCCAAATGTAGCATATTTCTTTCTCAGCTTGAAGGAAAATCAATTGGAAGGTAAATGAACAGTGAACATTTTTTGCTTATCACAAGACTTTGTCTTTTGGCCTTCAATCTAATTAAATTATTTTAAAGATTTTCTTGATCTGGTTACCAAAGGTCTTCTAAACTCATGTTTCACAAAGAGGCATAGGCCAAAACTAAGCCACTATCTTTTCTACAAATCTCTTTCTCACTACTTCTCCATTGCTTAATATTTTTCTTTTTGGTCTTAATAACTTTTTAAATTTTTAAATAGCTTGGCTTTAATTTTCACATAATTTGGCTTTAATTATTTTTTTTTTCCAATTCACTATGTTTCCTATTGGTTTGATCTGGGGAGTTTTCCAGTCCTCCCTCTCCTCTATTCTAGCTATTTTTCATCTCACTTCTCCCATCATTTTTCCTTTTCACAAAAATTTCCTGCTCAACCCATTTATTGATACTGCTCTTGTTCATGAGGCAGGGGCTCCCTGAGACGAACTGGGAACTGTTGTCACTCTCTTCCCCTCCAAGGCCACTGCACCAACTTCATGTGCCACAGATTAAGGTTTTTGATTTGCAATGTTGCTCCAGAGTCCTTCTCATAATGGCTACAGCACAGGGTCCTAACAATACTTAAATACATCCGATGGTGTCACATTTTCAGGGAGCACCAGGCATTCAACAGCGGCTTTTCCTCATGATTAATCCCCTTGCACTGGGCTTTATATTCACTACTCTTTACAATGTAAATTTACAATATCCTCCATTTCTTCAGGTAAGCAGCCAAAGAATATTAGCTCTTCAATGATGAATTGTCAGCCATGGACTTTAGACACCACTCATGTTCAAGGCCCCTTCCTGATCTGGCATTTTAAAACTACAACAAGAGGGAATTTCAACCCCCATTCAGTGCAGTTTCCTTGAATTAATTCTTCTTTGCATAAAAATACACCAACAATTTATTTCTTAACATTTTTCACTCACCATGCGGAATACACATTTCAGCTCTTTTATGTTAATCTGCCAATTTCCAAACCAGTAGTTGGGAAATCATTTCCATCACTTGATGGAAGTGAAGGTACATGTAACAAGTAAAGTTCTCCAGCACACAATCTTGAAAACAAAGAAAAAATTTACTGCCTGCTTAGGTAACAGAATGTAAGTCAGCCAAGTGAGAATGGAAAGGGACCATCTAAGTTTGTTTGTGAAATGGCAGAAGACTTCAGAAAGATCTACACATAGCAAGTAACAAATACGTCAGCTACAAATGTATGTCTCTGAAAATGTATGTCTCTGAAATTTCAGAGTGTTGTACTTCGATATTTCTTTCCACAAGTTTCCAAATTACAACTGCACATCTCACAGATGTCAGATAGTCTTTAGAAAACTGGCTTACAGTAAAATGTTAACCTTCTTTGTTGTTGTTGTTTCTACTGCTGCAGTGAGAGCTAAAAATACACTTACACTACATTCCTGATACTACTTTTTAATGCAAACAATTACAGCAGTGGCCACATGCCAATATGGAAATTTATATGGGAAGCATGGTGACTCAGGAGGCAAACCTTTTTATTAATAGCTTTTATTCTACACATGCATCTTGCCCTTCTCCCTAATGGCTGCCCTTCCCATTTATTTTTCTGCAGCTTTCAGGATTTCACATTGCCTCAGGTTGCCTTCCTTTACCTTCCTTCCATCAGGCTTCCAGGTGGAATATTGTCACACAGTCCTACGTGGGAAAATAGCTGATGCACATCTGGAGTTGGCCTCTCAAAAATGCACGAATAAAGGGACTGACAAACATGGTATAAACACCAAATTAGCAAATGGTTCACATGGGGATGAAGCACTGAAATTTGCTTAGCACATTACAAAGGGTAAAGACAAACAGCCTATAATAATTTTGTCCAGATGATTTGTTGATACAGACTCTATCTGCAGGCAAAATACAGCATGGTTGTTTAGGTTTTATTTCAAAATCACGCTGCAACTCTCTTATATTCAGAAAGTAGTATGTCTGGGGGAATGTAATTGACTTTTAAAATTTTCATAGCTGTTATCTGAAAAAAATTGATGAAATATATAAGTGTATACATTCCAGTAATTATACATTCAAAAATACATAACAAAAGCTATAAACTGGGTCTTATACCAGCCTTTTAGATAGATGGTTCAACATGTTACAGATATAATTACTTTTAAGTGTTCATTTCTTTAAACAGAATTTAAAAAGCAGTATTAACCAAGAATATCAGGCAGTGCTTTATGCAGAATTTTCTCAGAGTGGACCTGCTGAATCTTAATTGAAACTGCTGGTGGGAATAAAGAAAAAAATCAATAGATATTCTGAGTCACTGATGACAGTGATTTAAAGAAGCAGTAGCTTTTTACCTATTACTCTTTACTATGATTTGCAGGAGTTTAAAAACTTAGTTATGGCTCCGAATGATACACAGATCTCCAATAAATTAAATTTTACACTGAAATCTTGTTGAAATAGCTAGAGCCATAATTCATACTAATATCTGGCCTAAAAAAAAAAAAGAGAAAATGCAGATATTTCTTCCCCAAAACTGCCAATGAATTAGCAACGGAGCAGCCACCAGCCTGCACACTGTGGTTTTCTCTTCCACCCCCAAGATCAAATATAGCTCTTCCACCTTGAAATACAGCAAGTAACCAGCACAGCATCTAATTCATCATGGTCATTTCCCAGCAAAACTCATTTCATACCACAGCTTTGATTTGACACTGTGCTTACAGTTGAATAAGGGGAAAAAAACATTCAAACAGACTGGAAATAATTCCTTAGGACTTGGCAACATGTAGCAAGCTCATACAAGGAGATAGATAAAGACAGTATGTACATTCCTAGGCAATTCATTGTTTTTTTAAATACATGTAATCTTCAGCAACAAAAAACAAACCAAAGACCTTTAGAACTGATAATCTACTGTGATTAATCTTTTGTCACAAAACAAATTATTCAAAGATTTGAAGCAGGTATTAATCAGAAACACTGTTAGGGCTTGAATTCCTTGCATTTCTGAAGAAATTATTTAACAGATGAGAGAGGAACGTTTATATACCCTTTTGTGCTTTGCTGCATGTATACATGGTAACAACGTAGTAAGTAAGGAGTCAGCCTTACTGTTGCAAAGAAGGAAAAGTTGTGTTTCTTCTCTCTCGGCAGTGTCATCCAGCCAAGATGCACTGGAAGAGTGCACAGACTCTCCATCTTTGCACAGTTTTGTAGCTTTTCTCTGCTTGCTCACTGAAGCTCCCAGTCCAATACCAGGGAACTGAAAGCCAAGGACTAATGCTCTCATCGTCCCTTTCTCAGCAATCCTGTACTAGAACAGGTATGGACAGCTGCATTACATGAAGTTTCATTGTACCTGGTATGGGCCACAAAGCTTTTTCCTTTCTTCCTGCCTTATTTTGCTAAGCATCCCAAACATGACAGAAGTAGGTACATCCTGAAAAATCTAATCCAAAACAAACTCATAAATTAAATGTAAGAATACAGCCTCACACCTACTCCTCTTGTGTTCATTTGGGCTTCTGCACCTTGCAGAAGTTCAGGTAGCATCTCTTTTAATTTTCCTTCCAAGCAAGAATAGCAGTAATGTAAGAAGCAAGCAGATGATCACCAAGAGATGAACATTCTTATAAGAAACTGAAACTTTAAAAGTTTTTGTAATTCTGTGAAAACTAAGGGACTTCACCACCCTGTGGTGCACCTTTTGCTAAAACAAACTTATGGCAGTGCTCAAGCAGAAACAACAAAGGAAACTACCAGAATGGCCACACCAGTAAAAACACACACGATCAAATAATAAAAATGACAATCTGTCGCTACACCAAACAATCTGTCATATATTCTCAAAGATCAGAACACGTAAATTCTGCACGTTGTGTTTCTTAGCAAGGAGCCCTATAGCCTCACGTGCCATGGAGGCGGACGACCGCCTCCATTGCACGGATGAATCCACTGTTCTTCAGACACTCAGTCTTACTCCAGCACAGTCAAAGCAAAGTGAGTCTGTCCCCATTTATGAAGACTAGACAGGCAGACAGAGAAGAGCATGAGCTGAATGAAAATGGCATTAAGAAGTGCATTTGCCAGCGTTAAATAACTAAATGTTTCAGATTATTAATATAGGATATGATTTATAACTAATTTTAAGTCCTGAAACCCTGGCAGTTCAAGAAAAGTGCTACAATTATTATGTTAGATTATTAGATTTTTCAGAAGTTGACATTTTCAACTATATATGTTGAAGGATAAGCAATGAATCATATGCATATATGATAATTTCATGTCTAATACTCAGACAGGCAGCACAGTCACAACTGAAGGCTCCAATTCTACATATCGTATCTTCCTCCAGTACAGAACATCAGATATAAATGGCAATTCAACGAATAGTAACAATTTTTTATGCATTTTATTTTCTGGATTAACAGAAAGTGAATAATTGATTAAAACTAATCCAAGTTTTCCTCTCAGAGTTTAGTACTGCAAATGAGTAAAACCTTCTCAGTTAAGCTTGTGTGAACAAACAGTATAAAGATAAAACAAGACCTATTTTAACATTCTAGGAGAGATATAATTGAATCCTTGTTCCTATTTGTTTGACACACAACTTTAAACATGTTAAGTGATGCACTAATGCAATTAGCATAAAGAAAATTGTAGTATCTGCTTGACAGCAAAGATATTTTCTAATCAAGCTCATGGTGTCTACAGATACTTCCGTGGAAGCATTCTGACACTGATGAAGTCAGGCTCTGGCGCTGCCTGGTCCACTCTGGGGACAATGTTGAAGAGTTCTATCTGAGCCTAAGTTCAAAAAGGAATCATACCTCATACCATATCTTCTATGGCTATATTCTATCTTCTTCATTAAATGAGGTTGTAAGTAGCCTATCTATTAGTGTGGCTGACAAAGTTTGTTTCTTGTCCCTGCCCTCCATTAGGTTTGTCTGTCCAGGTCTGGGTCTCTGTTCTGTTTGTTGCCTCCCCCTTTTACTCAGCACCCAACCCCTTTTGCAGCGAAAAAGGGGCCATGATCAGATATCCTTAAGGGCAGAGATTCCCATTCACCCTTGTGAAGCAAGGCAGCCTCTGCACTCTCCATGTCCTTTCAGGAGGATGTAGGTCAGGACTTGGGTCACAGCATCACTTCCTTGCCCTCCAGGCGAAAAGGCCCTTTCAGCGCTGTTTAGGCTGCTGATTGATAGAAAATCGCACAACCAAGCACAGAATCACAGGATCATTTCGGTAAGAAAAGGTCATCAATTTCAACCATTAACCCAGCACTGACAAATCCACCACTAAACCATGTCCCAAAGTGCCCCTACAGGCCTTTTAAATGTCTCCAGGGATTGTGACTCAATCACTCCCCTTGGCAGCCTGTTCCAATGCTTGACATCCACTTCAGTGAAAAACTGTTTCCTAAAATCCAATCTAAACCTCCCCTGTTATAGCTTGAAGTTGTTTCCTCTTGTCCTACCATTAATTGCAAAGAAATGAACACTTCCTTATTACAATTCATGTACTCGGGAAGAGCAGAGAAGCTTGAAGCTTTGAAGTTGCTAAAAACTTCAGGATTTTGCAGTCCTTTCCAACCCATGGTCATCGCAGTCAATCAAATAGTACCCAAAAGGAAAAGAACTCTCCATTATTGGTTCCTGCCATACTTCCAATATTTTCTTATTAATACACATACCACAAACATCTCTGCTCTGCCCAGTTTCCTGCCCAACACAAGTGATAAGATCAAGTTTGAGGACAAGCAAAAGCAGAGCTAAAGGGGACAGTCTTCCCTGAGGACTAAGCCAGGGTAAAAGTGCATCCATGCATGCTCAGTTACATGTTCTAGCTCTATATGGGGCACTTCATCTTAATTTCTAAGTGGATAAAACACAGTCGATTTTTATACCAGGGTGCTTATACTTGTGGCTTTTTCCAGTGACAGAAAGGTCTAAAACAAGGGTGAAGTAAAACTTGAATGTCCATTTGTGTTGTCCAGAGCAACTAAGGGTACCTTGACCACAGGCATGAGACAAGGTTCGAGACTGGCAGAGTAATAAGGTACATCTTATCAAAAAGTGCACCTTAAACAAAAAATTTGGCAACAGGCCTGGAGAAATGGGAATGCATGGGAGATTTTGGGGAGAGAGCTGTAAAGAACCATACAAATGTACATGACACATGTCAGTCCCACATGGATAAAGAGAGGGAGGCAACACTGAAGCTGTAAGAGGACAATGCAACAGGAATGGATGGATAGGCAGGAGTCTGGTGCACATACTCCTGAAAAACAGCAAGAAAGGGGAAAAAGTAGGTTGAAAAGCCTTTGGATTTGTTCAACTAAGGCACACAGGAGATGATCCACAGGCCTCTGCCTCTGAGCCAACCCTTTGACACTGCAGTCTATACAGCACAGGCAGATGCCAGCATCTGAAACACCGTAGGGATGAGTAACGCGGAGCGGGTTCCTGGCTCTGGGGGAAGCACCAGCAGCCTCACAAGCCCATTACTAATACTAGAGAAGGCGATCTAGGAAAAGTGACTCATAAGCAAACTAAGCAAGACAGAAAAAGCCCAGTCCTTTAATTTTAACATGAATATTATCTCCTGAATTAAAGCCAGATGAAGTCTCCTTTCTCACTTCCATTTTCAAAGATGCAATTTCCCTCCCTGCTCTTACTTTTCTCAGTCCTCAAATTTCTCCAGAACAAATGGATTTACTTGCTAGATTTCAATTTAGATTAGAGAAGAAGAATTCCAAATTCTGAACTATTATTTTTAAAAGTAAAACAAGTAGACTTGTCTCAAAATTACATAATCTTTGTTTTCCTGCCAAAACTTGTCTGATGTGCTCAGAGCTGTTTTGAAAGCAATGGTAGAAGTAACAGGGATTTTTAGGTCCAGGCAACAAAAAGCTTTATAGTTCTTGTCAGTCTGCAGACGCAGAAATCATATAGACTTTGCTAATGGGGACAAGAAAAGAGAATTTTAAACAGTAGTTTGTTAGACAGAAAAGGTACATCTTTACCATATCCTGAAAGGCCTAGATCTTGAATTACCTGGAAAAGGGTGGATGATTTACAAGCTCAGTCAATTCAGTCCACAATGAAACTGCTCACAGCTAAGGAGGTAGAAAGAAAGGCAGACTCTTGGCTACAAGTCCACAAATGAAAAAAAAAATCCCTACAGCACCTCAGCTACATCTCTTCAGTCTGAACCTCTCTTCCCCTTCTCCTGTAAAATGTCTTTGGCAAGTTACAGCTGCCAGCACTCTGCCTCCAGCTACATGCTGCCATCTCTAAAACTTCAATTCCCAAATACTTCACCACTCTCCTGATTGTTCTGTAAACAGCCATGGCATCTGGCTCAGTTGGGGATCTTCCAGTTAAAATTTACAGTAAACTATTTAACAGTTTGTGACTATCTGGAAAACATTTGGACCCCTTCCCTAGAAAACTTAGCTGGCTCAAATCCTCAAGGTTTTTTTCTGTCTCTTCCTTCCTTAGCCTGCAGACCCTAAAATGCTGGATAGCAAGAACACCTTTTTGAGGACCCACCCCTCCATTCAGTTAAAATATACTTGGAAACAACCATCAGGGAACTGCTGCTAAGAGCACTGAAAGGCAGCTGCTGGGAGAATGTACTGCACATGCCCATGGGTTAATGACTATACACTGCCTTTGAGCTTAGAGGGGAATCTTGCACAGTTCAGCTGCGGTTCAATGGCTTAAACATACGGTTGCACTAAACTGCAGAATTAGCTCACAGTGAACTGCTGAATTAACCCACCCAACACTCTTTCCCGCAAGCAAAGAGAATGAAATTAGTTTTAACTGAACTCTGAAATCATGCTTAATCCAAACAAAATTGGAATTAAGTTAAAAAGAAGAGCTGGGTAGGTTCAGCAACCCTAGAAACCCTACACTATAAAAACCAAAGCAAATGCAGGGAAAAAACCCTCTCTTTCTCCTCAGTCCATGCAAAAAAAAAGCAGTCTTGCTCATCCCCCAAGTGGAAAATTTACCAGTTTCTCCTGCAAGCCACAGGAAAAAAAAAAGAGGTAACACAGCACAGACTGAAAGATATACCAGTTAAACCAGAAAACTGGAGATTTTTTAAACTTCAATCATCATTCTTTCAGCCAATTGTATTTCCTTTGCCAATTGTACAGAACTACTGCTCTGCTGTATTTGCTCAAGTGGTTCAATTATATTTTACCTCCTCCTATTTGGCAAATCAAGTGCTTCCCCAGCTCCCTCTCCCAATATATTACATATCTGCCCACCTCCACTAGAAAATCACTGCTGGACATCCCCACTTATACAAGTGGGAACTGCTCCCACAAGCAGAGCAAGAGGATACAGAGCTGCAGCAAAGCCAGGGGAAGAAATCAGCTGTGCAGAGGGAGCCCAGCAAGCAAGAACAGGGCTGGGAGCTGCAGGGATGCTCTGCAGCTGGGAGGTGATGGCAGTGGGGAAGAGGAGCCACCAAAGGGTCACCTGCCACAGGACTCCGCTTCTGCTTCCCAGGTTGTGAAGGCAAGTTTTATAGCAGCCCTGCGTCATTCAATTTGGTACGAGGGATCTTCCTTAAGGTCTGGTCTTTGAAATGCTGCTGCAGAGGGCAAACCTAGATGCTATTTTTTTAAAAAGCCTTAACTTGGCTTCTGTGCATCATCTTCAGGGTGGTGCTTATCAAAGCCACAGCTGTATTACCATTAGCCCTGATAAAAGCTCTCAGTAAAGTGAAAATGCCTTCAGGATGAGGAGACTGTGGCTCAAGACTCAGCTTCAAGCTCTGCTATAACTTCAAACCAACAAGTCTCAAAGTTATTTCAAAATACCTTTCTTGAAAAATGTATTGATTTAGCATAAATGGTAGGAAAAAAACAATTGTTGATCCATTTTGGAACTAACAGCTAAGCTGGCTAATCAGGTAAAAAGTGTACACCCCTTGGGACACCGCTTAAATACAGGAATCTTGGGAGACCCGCCCTCTTTCCATGGACCCCTGCCATGAGGTAACATCGCGGCCGGGCCGGGAGGGGCCCGGGCCTCAGGGCCCTGGGAGGCCCCGGGAGACGTGGCCGGGCCGAGGGGCCAGGATCAGGGCCAGCCCTCCGGATAGCCGGGCGATCTAGGGCATCTGAGTTCGGCGGATGCCGCAGAGAGGGGGAGATGGCCCCGGCCCCCTCCTCCAGCCCCCGGGTCCCCGGAGAGCAGCACCGAGCCCAGGCTAAGTTAAAAACACACCCCATAAGACCGAGAGCTGGAAAAGGAGAAAAGACCTGGACTCCTGTTTCTAAGTTTTTTTTTCAGCACGCGGATTTGCCGCTTTCGGAGTTGCCGCAGCTCAGAGCCGAAACGACGTGNCCAGAAGAATCAGGAGGGACTTGTCTCTCTCAAAAGACTGAATGAAAGACTATTTTATTAAGTGCTACTGACTTGAGAGTTCTGATGTTTTGTCTCTTTGCATTGTTTTCGTGGACAAGTAGATTGTTGCTGGGAAGGAGAGGGGTTGTTTTCGAGAGGGTTTCGTAGTTGGTTTTTGTTTGTTTACCTTTACTGTATGTTAATAAATTTTAACCCATTACAAAAAAGCACACTGATAACCACAAGGCACAACAAGGACCTGACTAGGTTTTAAGGCAACTGAATCCAGAAAGCGATTTCATTTTGCATTTGAAAAATATAACTTAAAATATAACTCTGCCTTTGATCCGAAGAAGAAACCAACATAAGCTTAGTAGTTCAGAACATCGTCTTTGGAACACTTCCTAGAGAGCTTACTGGTCAAGGAATAAACTTAGCTCCATGCACTTTGAGGTCTGCTACATTAGTATTCTCTTACTTAGAGATTTTCAGAAGAGTGCATCTTATTTATGAGCACAAAGAAACTCATGCAGACTTTGTGAAGCCATACCTATTCTGTTATTAAATAAAAAAACCCGAAGATTTGATTATAGATTTGTCTGGCATGACAAATTCCAAAAACAGTTAGTGGCTGAAGCACAAACATTGTCTAGCTTCCCCAACAGGAAGCTGGATAATTGGGTTTTCCGTAAGATCTGTGTGAAAGCAGACTCCATTCATGTGTAATTTGGTTGAGTATGTCTTCCACATGGAAGGGAAAAAATAAAAAAAAGTCATGAGAGAAGTTTCAGGACCATGGTGTTTTACAGCTTGCTTTGCATGTGTTCCTTAATTAAACTTAAGGTTGCAATTTTAAAAAAATGCATACATACAAGAAGAAATGCTCCACACAAATTTCACTGGTTTGTCACGAACTGAATTTGTTAGTCAGTAATCCAAACATGAAATGTAATGTGAAACCATTATTACTATATTAATAAACTGTGAAACCATTATTACTGAGAAAAGTATCAGTTTTCCAAAGATTTCTATAGTATTTAACTCAGTGTACGTTTATTTCTGCACCGGCAGTGTAAATAGCCTGTATCAGTGCACTGAATCTGACAGGGACAGGCTGAGCCTTCCCCAGAGCACCCCTGAGGCGCCTGAGCAGCACTCACACAGCACCAATACCCGCAGGGGCCAGGAGCCTGGGAGTGGGCAAGAGACTGGGAGGGGATGCAGCCAGGACAGCTGACCCCGGCTGACCAAAGGGATAACCTGTACCATATGGTGTCATTCTCAGCAATAAAAGTTAAGAGAAAGGAGGAGGATGACATTCCTTACAAAGGCATTCTCTGCTGAAGCAGCTGCTATGCTTACTGGGGCCCAGCTTCCCACAAAGTGGCTGGACATTGCCTGCTATGGGAACCAGAGATTAAATCTGTATCTTTGCTTTGCTTCAACGCACAACCTTTGCTTTCTTTCATTAAACTGCCTTTAACTCGACACATGATGTTTTCATATTTTTTTCCACTGCCCTGATGAGGACGGAGTGTGAGAGAGCAGCTGGGTGGGTATTTGGCAGCCAGCCAAGGTTAACCTACCGCACTTAAAAATGCTAAAAGTTTGTAACTTTATAAAAAGTTACCTCAGTATTAAAGATATTTAGAGCTGCAAATGTTTTAAAAACACTTAACATCAATGGGAGAAGTTCTCTGGACTCAACAATACACACAACTGCTGTTGGCAGAGAACACACTGCAGGCAGCTGAGAATGATGTGAACTGCTGGATTATCTGCTCCTTCTTCAGTGGCATATATGGTATACTTCCAGGAACAATCACGGGATATCACATATACTTAATATTTTACTACATCTTCTAGTGGAACGTGTCCCTGCTTATGGCAGGGGTTTGGAACGAAGTGATCCTTAAGGTCCCTTCCAACCCAAGCCATTCTTTGATTGAATGAAAAAGGAAGTGTTCTTTTTTCTACTGAGATGTCTCCTATTAAGTTCTTCCTGGTTTACATAATTATCTTGAAAGACATACTAATTTTTATTGTTATTATTTACTGGCTTTGTACAAAAACAAATTTATAAGCATCACTAGGGGAAAACAGAAACCATCTTTTGTGAAAGTTGTGAAAGCTCTTTGGAGCTGGTTTAAATTCCATGGGAGATAAATTTTTAAATTCTAGCTCTAAATCTAGAGGAAATGAAGACATTCTACAGAAAAGAACTGGAAAACAGATTCACTTAAAAATCCCCCCAAAAAACAGCTGTAGCAAATATTTAATTTTTAAAATGTAGAGAACAGTCAAGCAATTACTCAGAAAGGTAAGAAAGCCCAACAGTGTTTTGTCCAAACAGATGCTTTTATATCATGTTATTTCTGAAATACTTTTTGGACTACTTGCTCTACTCCACCACATCCTTTAATTTAATAAACCCACAAGGTTTTGGAGGATTCACAAATCCTTCACGGTAGCAGGAAATGAAACATAAATTACCCACCATTTTCCTTTCTTTATTGCTAGAGCTGCAAACATCTTGTGCCAAGTGGGAAGAAGAAAACTGCCTCTGTAAGCCTGTTTCTCCAGCTGTACAGAGCCTCAAGACTTCTATGACAATTCAGCACTTCAGGCGAAGTACCTCCTGCTCTAGAGACTGCAGATCTCTGAGCTAAAGAAGACACGTACTATACACTGTATTCTCTTCTGCACTTGGCTTAGCAGAAGCAGAACACAAACAGTTTATCTGGCCTTCATAATTTTTGAAAATTCTCCATTCTGAAGAAACAAGGCAACTTCTTTTTCACAATGGGAAAATGCCAAATTACACAAAATGTTGTTGCAATTAATTTAAAATTCCTCTCCACTTGATAAACAAAATAACTGTCCATCGTTTCTTCTCAAGGGCAAATTCTATTAATGGCTGCATGAAAACTAGGTTTACAAAGGGGACCAGCAGCATGCTGCTCTGTAATACAAAAGGGACGGTGAAAAATAATAACATACAAAAATAACAAATAAGGAACAATGTAGTATTGTGCATTGAAACAAGGTGCCTTTACAAGAGGTGTTCTGTTATGCCATCCCCCACATAACACACGAAGTAAACACTTTACTGCAATGAAATACAAACAACCTGAAATGGGACAGCTCCCTTTGCACATGTTCCATGACAGACGGTACTGGAATGGTATTTGCTGCAAACCAGAATAAATCAGTTTTAGAAACTGAATTCCATCAATGAACAGACTGCGCCATCTGCTTCTACTAATATACATTAGAGAACATGTATTTTCCATAGCTCCATATTTACTCTGTAATCAGAAGCCTACAAGAGAAATAGGTATAGCTTAGCTACAGAATGGCTGAAAAGCATCATCATTTGAGAATGTCAAGGGTGTAAACAAAGAAGCACTTAGGTTATTGAAGGCTGCGCAATGAAGTAATGAAACGAAATTAGGCAAAAGAAAATTTAAGCAGCACACTGGAACACTAACAGTCATTGCAGTGATGAGAGAAATACAAATGCCAAAAGCATAGATGTGATAAAGTTTCTTACTGATAACATAAAGAAAAAAAAAGAAATAATTTTTCAACTGAAGCCTAAGCAGGGTTGTCTGGAAATCTGAATTTTTATTACATGCTTTTTTGTGCTTTCAAGAAAAAAATCCCAGATTTGAATTGGGAGGTTAGCCAGTATTTGAAGTTTTCATGGAACAGAAATACTGCAAAATTTTGTTTTGGAAATCCAAACATGATGTTCCCAAAACAAAATATGCTTTCCCAGTATCCTCAGCAGCTGCTGACTGAAATTAATGCAATTCCTTTTATTTCACAACTGCCATTTTTACGGCTTGCTGTGGTGACAAAAATGACAAAATCTACCTTAGACTCCAGCTCGGGGACTGCCGAAGCATCTGCAGGACCTTCTCTCTGACAGTGCAGCCACGTGAGTTGCTCAGAATGCCAGAGCCCCACACTCCCAGGCCACCCAGCTCCCCACACCACCCACAGTCCATACAACCAGCCAGGTGACTTTAGAGCCACTGACATCCCACACACAAGACCCCTTCTTATGAGCACCTGCAAAATCAGGCTGACACATTAGTGCGCCATTTTTTAGCATACTGATATAACAGCAACGTAAAAATGAACCTGAGGAAAATGCTTGAGAAGCCAGGTTGAGATTTCACTGTTATTATTCTCTGTATCCTCAGTAGCAAGGATGGTTATTTCCCGGAGAGTAAGATACCAATTGCAATTAATGAAACAGTATTTCATCATAAATTGTTGTCTTCTCTTTGAAAGGACAATAAAAGAAACAAGAACTACTGGAGCACTAATTTTCCCCAGCATAAATGCACAGAGGAATGTAACAAGTTCTAAGAAAAAAAAAAGAGTAGAACTCTTCAGGGCCAAAAAATAAAAAAACAAGATATGAAAGTATGACTGAGGTGTATGAATTCATTCAGTCCAGGAATAGGGAACAACTGTGAATACCAGAAGTAACAGGCATTAAATCACAGGAAAATCCACAGCAAACAATTCTTCACACAACGTGTAAATAAATGGCAGAACTTCTTGATGCCAAGTATTATGAATGCTAAAAGTGTTCCCAAAAAGTAACTTTATTGATGACTGCTAAACACCAGGACAACCCCAACAGTCCTTGAAATACGTGTAACACAGGACAAGCACAGTGTGCTGGATTTAGCCGGAAAACTGAGAAGACAAGCACTCCCTCCTTCCCTCGAGCAGAGTGAGGCACTGAGCCATGCCCCCCAGCCAACAGGGCGCAGTCACAGCCTGCTCTGTGTCACTAAGCACAGCTCCATGCAGGTCTGAAGATTTGGATGGGCCAAGCACTCACCCCAGCTCAATAAAATTGAGACTCCAGGAAGAAAAACATATCAGACACTGTTATGATTTCTTCTCACAGACCCTGAGAAATATTAATTACCAGGACAGTAATTGTGTTTCATAAACAGCTGCTGAAGATAAGGAAAAAGAAATTTAATGTCACACTAAATGTGCGTAGATTTCATTAGCTTCTGCTCAAAGATACCTCTTAAGAGAAGCATGGGATCCAATACAAGGACACAAAGGCATTATATTGCTGCAATCCTACTGGTGGAAGTAAGTTTAAGATATAGAAGAAAACTGAAAGGAAGACTTTATGAGTTGAGTATGTATAATTTCAAAACCAAGGCCTCTGACTTCAGAGTCTTGGAGGGGAAGAAGCATCTCATATGACCTATATAGACAAAGGAAAATAAGATGAACCTGGTCTTTGCCTGAAACTGGGAAGTGACCATGCCACAGAATTTCTGCCAAGACATGCAGAAGAGCACCATCAGTTCCCTCACCAAAGAAGGACTAGCCAGCTTCTTCATATCTCTATCTCCCCACTCTAAATCACAACATAAAATCGACCACTCAAAGTACAAAGCCTTTTATGACCCTTGGGTACAGCCATATTACACACAGTATTAAGAAACCCCAGTAGGCCATGACATGACCACGTGAATAAACACAGAGGTACCACTTCGGAATCAAGTGCAAGCTAACAGTTAAGCCAAAACCAATCAGAAGAGGAAAAAAGCGGAACATTCATTCCTGCTGGCCAATGAAACTGCAGAGAAAGTAAATTATTTCTTCGAGATGGACATAGCTGGATATTAATACCCATGATAGAAAAGAACCACCAGAATAAAAATAGAGTTAAAAAAGAAAAGCTTGTGAGTTAGTAGCATATTTTTTAGAATGAAGTAACATAGTAATGACTTGATGAGGATAGTCTCAAGCAGGGAACCCTATGCATCCACACAGACATTCAGATAGGCCCACCTCCTAAAGCTAGAGAAAACGAAGAATGAAAATAGACAGAGACATGACAGATCATTGGAAGAGTTTTGGAAGAGCTTTTTGAATAATCAAGAAGTCACAATTACATAAATAAAAAAGGATGTCTTCAAACTGGATTAAAGGCGCAACAAGGAGGGTAAAACACCCCCAACAAATAAAAAGGAGAGGCCCCTGAACAGCTTTCCTAAGATATTTTCTGTACTTCACTTAGAGAGGGACATCAGATAGAATTTTGTCGACTTGGGGTTCTTAGATAAACACATTCATTTGTAGGTGGATATACTGAAACTATTGCACTCTAATAATCTCCATCCAGAAGTCAAAATAGGGCATCCTCAAGGATAATTCAACAAGGAACAGAAACTGTGGACGGGTTCAAGTATCTCTTTCTTGTAATCCTGAGGAGTGTTTTATGGGTTTTTTGTTGATTTTTTTTAATGTCTAGAACTTCCAACCTACTTGAAGATGGGCTACTAGCTGCTTGGTTTGAGTCACTTTGACAGAGTTGTTTCTAAAAGGCTGCAGCAAGAAGCTCTATCTAAACAAGAATCATTTTGTCATCTTGCTTTTAAATCCTCTTAAACTGATTTTTCTTTCCCTTCTTTATTAATATTGCAATGAACTGAAAGTACTTCTGCATTCTACCAAAACCTCAACAGTCTTTTTCTTTAACTTCAGAAAAATTTTGAACAAATTGAAAGCAAAATCTCATGTTTTAAAAAGTAAGAAAGATACCTATACTCTGAATAAAGCTAGTCATTAACCTTAACAGAAGGCAAAAAGGTAGGATGCACTAATTGCCTGATCCCTGAGAGCTCAGAGCAGATGACTCTTTTTAGCCTCAGTTCCTTTCACAGGGGACTTTCAATTCACACACAAAACTGAACTGAAAGCCAGGTTCAATTTATTTTAATCTGACATTAACTTAGTCCAGGGCACTTGCTTGTGTTCATAGTGATTAATAAAGAGAAGGGATGTAACTGTCAAGCCAGTGGAGAAGCCAGGTTATCTGAAGAGCACCTGGGAGACAGAACAATTCTTAATCATTCTGAAGGCAGTGTTGCAGAATGGGTGGCCTCCACACTGCATTTTATTTTGGGGAAAAATCCCTCCCTATTATAGCAGTACTGTCTTTGCTTACACAGCAGGAGCGGACCCATGAGAAAAGGAAAAAAGAATTGAAAAATCAATCCAAATACTATATGATCACAAAATATAGCTAACGCATGGGATTCCACACCACCATTAATGGGGAGATATAAGAACTGCTGCACCTGATGGAAGTCTTCCTCGATTTGATAGGATTTAGGGATCAGGCTCTACAAGCTTCTAGTAACTACTTGGTTAGTGCAGCATCACATGAATTCACAACATTGTTTGATTTCTGCCTTTTCAATTTTGCTAAATAAATGCCTTGTGCATCAGTCACTTCTTATACAAACACAGAAATACATCAAAAGACCCTGGTAAACATCAAAGCTGACCTGTAACACCATGCTTCCATTGCTTTCAAAAAGGACACTGGTCTTTCTAAACTTAGTAAGAGCTTGTGCACTTGCTTTTTAGCCAGTTTCAGATATCTATACCAACTATTACTTCTATTTTGCATTCCCAAGATGTCCTAAATCCCAGACTTGAATTGTGTTTATTCTTTTATTAAAATGGCATATGTGACATATGGGCAAATATGCTTATAACTCTTCTTCATCTTCTCTGGATGATACATAGGACACTTCTGCTTCACTCATCAGCTTCTGAAATGGATCTGCCCATAATCTTCAAATTACTTCATGCAAAAATTAGGCAATTCCTGATTTTCATTACTCATGTTCATTGCTGCAACATTTACACAGCACCAATCATACAGCTGCCCATGTACAGATTGGAACACACCACTAATTACATACATTTCATTTGGTTCTATTCCTCTACAAGTGAGGTTACGGTTTTCAAGAGCCACATTCCAGGCTCATACCCAGATGTTCAGGGACCAGAAAGTCCCTGAAGTGTATAAACTCATTTGAATTTACTAACCCTTTCAGAGAAATAAAACCACAAATAAAGCATGTCTGCCGTTTTACTTCCTAACTTGTGTATCTACAGCTAAAATATGACAGCTTGGATTCACTAAAGCTGGTAATGCTTTACTTGTAATTCCTTACATATCATTTTGAAGTATTTTTTAAAATATATTTTAAAAGAAATTACAGTTTGAAATCTTTGTTGGAAAACAGTAACAATAGATCAGTTATCATTTGTTTGCTCTTTTCTCATCAATTTAGATAAATGACTGTGTCTGTTTAGACAAAGCAGCTGCTTTTCAAGCAGCTTTCCTTCATACAGCTGAAGTCTCACTATATATACAGAAGACAAAAGTATAGGACTATTTATTGTCCTCTGTTTAGTCAGTTTCTAGACTTCCACAAATGCTATGCTGAGGTAATTGAAACATGAAATATTTCTTTCAGCTTTACTATGCACTCTTATAGAGGGTAATAGAAAACAACTTAGATTTTTAAGAGCTTATAAGGCAATTAAACAAATAACTGCCATATTCTAATCTATGTTCTGCCAAATTTCATAATGCAAGTACGGACTATGCAGCAGCTAATCTACTTCACTGAATACAAAAGCAATAGCTCCCTTTGCATTGGCTCTTAGGCATGTCAGGAACAAAAACCTACATGCTAACATCTATCATTTACTCACCTAGCATTTCACTTACATACAGCTTAATGAAATAATAAAAAATCTAAATGCTATATAATAGACCACCTCCACAGAGTACAAACTAATATCCAAGTGGCATTCAAAGTTACTTTATTTTTTAAAGCAGCACAAGGATGTATTAATTGGTAATTCTTTCGGTACCAGATGATGTAAATCTAACAGTAGAGGATAGAGAGGAGGGGAAAAAATACTGTGTAGGACTGCAACGAAATGTCTTAAATCTGGCAGATCTATTTGCTAGCTTTGTCCTTGCCAAAATCCCACAAATTGTGAGAAGCACTTGCTACCTGTAGAGTGGATATTACATCAGGTATTTGTCTCCTAATATGAAAATGGGCTAAAAAAAATTGAACAAACAGCAATAAAAACAGCTTTAATAATCTACTCCAGTTGGGTGATTTAGGCATCATTTATAAAACCTAGACCATTACTCCTACTCTAATATGTGGCAGTATAACTATCCTGTAGGTGTTTCTCTCCAAGTTGCTCCGAGTACCTCTCATGGTCGATACTGCACAATAAAGTGCATTTCATGTTAGTTTAAATTTGTGGTATAAAGACTGGGAAATGAGGTTTAGGTGCACAGTTAGAAATTTAAAACAGATGCTTTAATTCTGCTACAATTTATTAGGAAATATTCATATGATTCAGTTTCACAGCATGCGTGAATATAAATCCTCGAGAGATTTAATTAGGTGCATTTTATCATAAATTGCATTCCCATAGACACATGCTGCTCCTGCTTCCTGCTGATAATAACAAGGACCAAGTGACACTTGGGAGCACATCTGAAGTGTGGTTTTCTGATAACATTAGGTACAGTAAGATAAGAAAAAAACAGTGCTCAATACATGAGTGGTTTTCCCAGTTGCTTGACCATACTGACTTAGAAGGCAGTTTATTTTATACAGTACAAATTAACCTCATGAAGTTCTTTGTTTTGTGAATCTACAAAATATATCTCTTGCTTACAATACAACAAACATGGCATATGAAAAAATTCTGTTTGCTGTACCCATAGATGTGCTTTATGAGATCCTACAAAAACATTCTCGTTTTGAAAATCCTAGTTTTGATCAATTAACTTCTTATTAACTAAGTCTTTTCTGCAATACAGTGATTTCTTAATGCTCTAAGCATTTTGATCATAGTTTCATACTTTCAGGATGTAGTACTTATTCCCTGAACTTCACTTCAGCGTAAGAGTACTTAGTTTTGACGGACTTCGTTGGAAAGTTCTTTGTCAACATGAGCCACCAATTGCAGAATAGTTAAAATGATCTTGATTTTTCTAAGCAGCTCCCAAAGTCAAAATAGAAGCCAATATCTGAGTTGAAATTAGAATTTAAAATAAAGGAATTATTTGATATATAATTTGAAAATGATATACAGGTTTTTGGGGTTTTTTTGGTTTTTGTTTTTAATTTGGTTTAAAATGTATTATATAAATAGAGATATAAAGTGTAATTCTCTCTCAGATATTATCATTTAGCCTCTTCAGGTATGCATCCACATATTGGTGTTGATTTCCACATAGTCTGCTATTTTTATCACATATTTTTCTAGTCCCTCCTACACTCACATACAGTGAATTTTCTCTTTCAAGATGACTTCACAATTCAGAATATATCCCAGAATGCATGGATTTTCTTCTTCTTTTTTTTTTTTTTTTTACAAAAAGAATTCTGGCCATGGATATTTTTGTGCTCCTGTTTGTTTTCCACTTAAAAAAAATTCGAGTGAACTATGATACGGATAATACTCAACCTTGTAACAGGTTTTGAACACAAGGCTTTCATTAACCTCAGAAACAGCTATAGTTAACAGTGTTCATAGCTATGATCTTTTCAGATATGACACAAGAACTTTTAAAAATAAGCTTAGCAGACAGAATGTGTGTCTCATTACCTCTAGGCCCAATTAAACACCTTTTTAAAAAATCTGAACCATTTGAAAGTGATTTTTTTTTTTACCTACTTCTGGTTTTAGATTTTAAGTGGTTGCATTGTCACAGTCATGACAGTCTAAGGGTTGACAAGTGCCTGAGTTCATGGGAAGATAAGGACTTCTGTTAAGCTGTTTTTCTGCACTTAGATTCTTCACCTTTAAGGTGTTGTCATGTTCCTGACTGACCCTAACCTGAGTTAACACTGTCCAACCAGTTCTGAAGAAGGACAGAAGCCTGTGTGTCTCCACCATCTGCACACTGGAATCATGAAGTCAGAACCTTATGTTATAAACAGAAACGAACCCTGTAAGATCCCCAATTTCCCCATGCCTATTGTTGGGAATGCAGCACAAAGCCTCAGAACCAAATACAACCAAGAGCAGAAGGAACAGAGGAAAGCTCTTTGGTGAGCTGTTTCTTTGTCTAATTCATTGCTGATTCTTCTTTATCTTCCTCCTTGGCAAGGTCTCAGTCAGCACTCAAGGACACACACACAATCCGAGGGAACAGCTGGGCAGTAATTCAAATTTATATTACGAGTTGCAGGGTACAGTTCCTCCTGATTCTGCCGCTATCATTAAGATAGGGGTTAGTCAAATATTCCTGAAAAAATAGGGATCTGTTCAAAGACCTAACATAGAGACTTCATTGCCATTAACCTTGGTTAGGTATAGACAGAGCCACAGCTAGCCTGTCATTTCTCTCTAGTGCAGCTAACAAGCAATTTGCAAGTTCCCATATGAAGCTATTTTGAGAATGAGAAGTTTCTTTAACACAACAATATATTCTGAAGGTGAAAAACAAGTGCATCCATAATAACAAGGGATTTATCCCATGAGAATCAGTAAATAAAATATGTAAACAATTCAAGAATAGGTAGATTTGATGGAGAAGTAAAACACCTTTTACTAACCAAAAGAATAATTAACAAGAAAGCTATTAACCAATTAAAGTTGCCCATAAGGTTTGTAAAAACTGTATAAAAGACAGCATGCTGCCTTAATAAAGAGAGCCTTCTGAAGATTTTACCGTGTCACTCCATGTGTCGTGACAGTCTCAACTTAGGACCCAGTCTGTTCACACTTTTCTCAGTTACTGTTTCAGTGTGTCCAAGACCTGCAAGATGGTGCTGTACCTGTTAATTTCTGGCAGGTATTTTTGCAATTGCAGAATTAATTCTCAAAACTGTCTGTCAGGATGGACTAATACATTAATAAGGCAGGAGGTTTGCAATCTTTGGCATTTGGAAATCAAACATGAATTATCAATAGAAGACACTATATGAGTTGCGCACAGATTTACATTTCTTTGTATTTTGAAACTGCTGCTGAAGATAACTCCTGGATTGCAACTTCACCTTCATCAGAAAGGACCACCCTCAACTTCTACCAGAAAGTATTTGAGTGCTTGACAACATCAGAAACATCCAGCACACCTTAAGTTTGAGTGAGAAAAGTACCCTGGATGAGGGAAGGGAAGGTAGGAGATAAAAGAAGACACATACAGTGATGAACTGGAAAAAAAAAAAGTCAGTCTGTCCTCCAAAACACCCCAATCCCATCAGTCTGCTGCTACAGGTTTCTCTATTGCTCTTCTCCACCTTATAAATCTAAGTTCTGGTCTGTGCACAGAGTGGGTCTAAACTGTTCAGAGATGGCTCAACTAGAAATGGCTGTAGATAGCTTATGCTACAACACCCTAGCAGAGACAACGGATCTCAAAGAAAAGAAAATTAAATAATTTTGATAAAGCAGGTAACATATATCAATACCTACCAACACAATACACTTGGAAATCAAAAGGACACTAATTCAGGCATGCAGAGTCACTTCTAGTGCAGAACATTATCAGCCTTGAGCTGTGTCAGAAACGTGGGTGAGGATGAGAGCATTTTTTAAATAATTTCCATTTAATGGCATTGCTATATTAATTACTCTCTGTTGGAAACTTTAATTTCAAGTAGCAGCATATAATCTCTCAAAGTTTCACTACTTTATGCTATCCCTTGCTTTCAAACTTGCGTCTTGCAAGCACCTGAAACAGGAGAAGCTGACGCCTCTCAGGCGATGAACTATTCATTTTAACTTTGGGTTTAAACATTTCAGTCTTCTTGTGAGGTACTGGGAAAGCATGCAACAGTCACCTGGAACACGGCACTCCAAGGCAAAACAGATCTTTACAACTCCTGTGAGAGAGGCTTTCTGGGCTGTGAGCCCACATTGCCAGCTCATGCCCAGTTTTTCATTTACACATATTCTCGAGTCCTTCTCTAGCAGACTGCTCTCAATCATCTGGTTTGCACTGATACTGGGGACTGCCCTGCCCCAGGTGCAGGACTTTGCATATTATCATACATTATCATACATTTATGTGTTCTACAGAAGACATACTATGGAACAAACTTATACAAAATTGTAAGTTGAAGTAACACTGACCCTAAACCTGAATGATCACTGGTTGTTGATTGTCACAAAGCTGCCTCAGTTCCAGCCTTCTGCCAGGGCCAGCAGGGGAGGAACTAAGCAGCAAAGTCCATTACCATTCTCCATGCCTTCCTGTTGTGGTCTTCACAGCAGTCAAGGTACAAGGTTAGCTCAGAAAAAACTTCTCATTTCAATCTCAGGTATGGATAAAGCACATCAGCCCTATAATAGTTTGACTGTACTATTCAACAAACATGCAGCCAGATTTCAGTTGTAATACTCTTTCTACTAGTGAAGAGGCATTTGTGTTGAGTCCTAATGGTGGTACTGGCTTAGTGTACAGTGCAAATTTTTCAGTGAAGTATCACAGAAATCAAAATGACAGAGATTAAATCCCAGGCAAATCTACTGACTGACAACAAAGGAGGCAACAGTCTGGCAAAAATATCATAACAGACTTCAGGAATGGAGGAATTATTGTATAAAAGGTTCAGTTTAAAATGTATTTCATTAAAAAGCACAAAGCAGCTAGCAAATTTCAAACTCAATGTAGATTTGAAAGGAAGGAATACTTTCAGGATTTACACATCACTAGAAATGACATTTTAGTCATATTCTGTTGATAAATTACCATTTCAAAGAGAAACCACCTCATTCTCTCACAGTCATGTCAGTCTTGCAATGGTAACTGAATTAAAATTGCAGCATACGTTTTTCTTAAAGCCATAAGCAGACACATCTGTATTTAAATGAAGGTATTGAAAGAACAAAGAATTTGTGAGCCATTGTTTTTATGTAAAATTGTTAAATTTGTGCATGCACATGAATGTATATAAGAAATATTTCAGGCCGTGGTCCTTTGTATTAATTTCTGCTTTTTTCAAGATGTGGAAAGTAACACTCTGTAGAAGAGCTTTTCTGAAAAAATACTAGTGAAAATGATTTGCACTTGATTTGAAGCGTAAATAAGTCTCCTATGATTTTAAAGTTCCTTCACTGTATTTGCAGCTTAAGTACAATTTGTTGGCCTTTCATACTGGCAGCCCCATTTTTTCTATCCAGATGACTCAAGAGAAAAAAGGGGAGTTTAAGTAGCCTAGAGTGAATTTCAAAGAATTTTACATTATATGTAAAAGATAGCGATAAAGTAAAAGAAAGCGATTTTCTGTTCTTTTCCATTTTATGGCATTAACTGCAATTCAACTCCTTAGCCTTTTTAAAAACATCCCAGATTCAAGCATTATCAAGTGGCTGCACAATATCCTCTCTTTTGGAAAACATTTCAGGATTGTGCCTGAGTACTGATTATCGCAGTGCTTCAGTATCTTGTATTAATATCTGAGGCATTTAGAGAATGGAAGAGTCTTCCAGAAAATGCAATATTGTGATTAATTTCTAAAGCTGGCATCTTTTCCACCCCCAGAGCCTTTGAGGAGCACAGGAGATACCTCCACTGCTTTCCCCCATGGTGTAGCTGGTCCTACAGCACTCTAGGACTTAAACTCCCACTGGAATTTTGCCATGCCTTCAGGAATTAAATCACCCACTGATCACAGGGAAATCCAGTTTGATAAGCACTGGAATCCTACAGACAGACATTCCTTCCAAAAAGAACCAGAAACAGAGGATGGGCAGTTTATCATCTGTGAATTTCCTTGAACTTGGTGACATCCCAAGTATCAGGTGCTATTTGGAGGGACACATGTGCACCCTGCCACCTTTCAGACCATTATTTCAGTGCCTTCCTGTAGCTTCATAAATTTCAGAAATGTTTTGGTAAGCCAGGAAACCAATACCTCAGCAAACGAACTTGCCACCTGATGATTCTAATCTTTGATTCTGCACCAGGTAACTTTTAGTACACAGTTATATAGAACTTTTGGAGCTCCTTTGCAGCAGGGAACTGTTGGATGATACCTGTCTACTGCTCTGTTACAAACTCCAAATATCATCAGTAGTATATGAACAAAGTGGCTTAAAAATAGAAGACGTGGTATGGTGCTGACATTCTACATATTGTGAAAATTTGAGCTTGTCAGGCTGGGAGCTGCCAAAGCAGTTTTGCAGAACCCAGAACACTGGCGGTACTCAAAATGACTACACTTGGAAAGATGGCTAGTAAGAGATTCATGAGCTTTGGTGAGCTCTGCAACAGAGAAAATGTTGACACCAATGAAGAAATGAGCTTTTTTATTTACATCAGTAACACCAGATCAGTCATGGTAGTTAAAACTGAACTCTTCGATTTTCACTCACTGTAGTGTGACTCTCATATTACAGATGGAAAAGAAGATGAAAAGGGATGTGCTACCCTGGGAAGAGGGAGGATGTTCCTACATACTAAAGAAGTCCTTCACTGAAATCTGGAAAGCACCTTAACAGTAGAGACATCTCTGTAATTATTGTTGCCCGGGTAAACAGTAAGGTTAAAAGACTTCCAGCACTGTATGACACCAAGGACTCTGGTTTCAAGAGAAGTGCCACTGACATTAAGGTTTACTAGAATTATAAATATCCAGAACTTGTGGCGCTGAGCACTGGTACTAAGTGAAGCTTTTTTCCAGCCTGAAGAAGCTGGCTACGACTGAAGCCTGAACATACTCCAGGGTGACTATTTTTGGCCTCACTGCTTTCAGCAGATAGAAAGGAAATGGATGCTATTTTGCTAATTACCATAAAGGCAAACTAGATATGTTCTTAAATGCAATGCCTCTGTTTCATGAACTTCGTGTCAAAAAAAAAACCCAGGACAATGAGAACTCTCCAATTACAACTATTAATTTCCTTCCCCAAGGTATAAGGAAAAATTCATTGAGTATTTGCCATAAACTCTTCTTAAATATTCATCCCAAAGCATTTTCTTTCTGAAAATTACTTTCATGCTAGGCTTCTATCAACAACATATCTTTCTAAAAAGGCACTGAACATTTTCACTATGCTCTCTATTCAGAAGCTATTTCAGTTCCAGAGAAATGCAGAGGAATCTGGACACAATCCTGGGGAACCACTCAAGTGGCCCTGATTGAGCAGGGGTGTTGGACCAGATGACTTCCAGAGATCACTTCCCACCTCAACCATTCTGTGATTCTGTGACTCCCACCTGGAAATGATGATATTTAATATACAAAAAGAAGGCAAATTTCATGCCATGCTGTAATGAAGCCATTTTAAGGTAAAACAAAAGGAGAATAGTAAGTCATCCAGTAAAGCCTACTTTTTTTATCCTCTGTCTCCAGGCTTTTACAAAAAAAAAGGCAACTGAGATCCAGTGATCAGATCAATGGTCTCTCCCAACGTTTAAGGAAGTGTCAGTTTCCAAAACCAATATAATTCATATGCCAGAAAGTGTATTAAAAAAAGAAGACATGAATGTCTTATGCCTCCTACCCCCCATCCCCAAGCCACTCAGACTAGCTTGTATACAATTGGTTACTAGAAGCTGAAGACAACAATGGGATAGAAAGGACATATTAACCTTCTGCATCCAGCTGCAGATTTAAGAGAAACACAATAAAATACCTGCTGCATTACCAACCATAGGCTATGCCTTATTTATTAGGATCATTATAATGGCTGGAAGCAGTGACCAAAATTACAACCTTTTTCATATCACTGAACAAAAAAGCATGGTAATATAAAAGACCTATTAAAATCCAGTCTCAGAACACCACTTGTGAGAACAACAAGAAATGACAGACAAAATGAAAAGGACAAGGGACAATGAAAAGATCACAAAAAATATATCTCAAACAAAGCAACACTCCTGACCTCTGCAATGGGGCATAACCACTTCTCTGTGCTGCTGAGCTCATCTCACTTAAACCTTGTTTTTCTTACCTGCTTCTCTCCACTACTGAGTTAAAAAAAATGTGAAAAATGGATTAAAAATGGACACAGATACTGGAAGTAGTAGTGTGTCTGTTACTTTGCAGTCCAATTGCTCACAATTAGAGTGCGATTTGCTTGATTTTTTAAAGACTGGTGGGTTCCCAGGCACACAAGAATAATATAAAATACATATCTTAACAGTACAGCTTAACCTATATGAACATGACTAACATTACCTTCTACAAACTGCACGTAACTCTTCAGGCAAAACAGTGATTGGAAATACTCCAGCATATGAAAAAATATATACTTTTTGTACTTGATGAGTAACTCAAAACATCCCAGGAATGTGTTTCCATACTATGCTGAATCCTATTTCAAGCCAGAGAAACTAATCTTCAATATTTGAAAAATCAAGGTCACACTGACTGATAGGCAGATGCAATCTCAGCCCTGCATCAAAATGGCTTCCCACCTCAAACAAACTGAGCAGTATTTGTGCTGCATGTCACCCTTTGTAGAAAACTCACAGATGTATGCATACATATGTATTTTGGAAAGAAATTCATAGCCAACTTAACGTATTTACAAGAATGGGAAGTAGCATGGTGGTCAAATGACTAATTTTCTTCTGCTAGTAGGAAGTATTTGTGAGGGGGGAGGGGGAAGGAAAAAACCCAAAACAATCCCAACCAAAAAAAAAAAAACCCCAAACCCCAGCATAATGCTCATTTTCACCAATCTACTGAACTGTCAGTCAGTCAATACTCTCTTAGTGCTTTAGAAAAGGTGAGCAACTCATCTGCACTAATTTAATTTCACTTGCTTGACCTAGAACACCAAGCTACAGGACTTCTAGAGGCCTCCATAATATGGTTGTAAAGAAATGTGACTTTTCAAGTGTGGAAGTTCATTAATTATTCTAGAGTGTTTTACAACCCATTACTTCTAGAAGTCTATTATGCGTGTTTCTTCCAGCAGCTTTTTCTAAGGATTTTCATTATATTCTCTGTAGAAAACTCTTATAAGAAAAAGCAAGAAGATGCACAAAATTCTCGCAGCCTTGTCACTGTCATACTGGCAATCACTATTTTCACTTCAAGATGTATTTTTTAATTAATTAATAGAGCTATAGGGATTACCAGCCTTGCTGCAGTGTTAAATGTTGGCTCTTCTAGACTTTTGATAATCCTAGGACTCCTTTTTTATCTTGGTGTACAGTTTGTGAGACTTCAGTAATTCAGATTAGGCACAGTCAAAACAGAGCATTCCAAAAGCCATTGTGAAAGGTGACCAGCATTTCAGCATCACATTTGAGAATGAATCAAGGGAACTGAATTCATCCTTTTTTGCCTGCCATTTTCCACTGTTGCGGAAGTGCTAACAAACACTTCACATAATTCATCAACTGCTTGAGCTGCACTCTACATGCCTTCAAAACCTCCTCTGAGAACTGCAAGCCTGGTGCCCAGCCACCCCGGTGCAGAGGAGCAGTCCTGAAGACCTTTCTGTAGCTACTCAACTTGACAGTGTCAGTCTGAATTGGAGCTTTGCAGAAGTCACTCTCGGATTTTTTTCTTCTTAGCTTTACATTAAAATGAAATGTATAAGATACTGTGTTTCAAATACTTTTGAATTTTATTTTTCTGTGAGGAGATGGAGAAGCAGAAATGGGAAGGGGGACTGAGAAAGAAATGGGGAAGAAGAGAGTTTGTTATGATCAGAGGGATGAAGAGAACAGACGTGAGGACCAGTGCAAGGATGGAAACAGTAATGTGGCAGAAAGAATCTAAGATGGCTACAGCTGGCATCATGATATTTAATATACAGAAAGAAGGCAAATTTCATGCCATGCTGTAATGAAGCCATTTTAAGGTAAAACAAAAGGAGAATAGTAAGTCATCCAGTAAAGCCTACTTTTTTTATCCTCTGTCTCCAGGCTTTTACAAAAAAAAAGGCAACTGAGATCCAGTGATCAGATCAATGTTCTCTCCCAAAATTCAAGGAAGTATCAGTTTCCATAACCAATATAATTCATATGCCAGAAAGTGTATTAAAAAAAAAGAAGAAAGGAATGTTTTACACCTCTTTTTTTTTTCCCCTGCACAACCCTTCACTCCATTTTCCCTCTTTTGTGAATGGCAAACACCCCTTAGGAGTATCAAAATCTTCTTCTCATCTCCTCTCAAGTCACCTGGAGCCTGAAGGGATCCTGAATGTCCGGGGAACTCCTCTCTTCCTGTGCCCCATGTTTCCCAGTGGAGACAAGATGTTTGGAAGATCTCTCTCTTTGGGGGGGGGGTCATTAATCCAACGTGGTTAAACATTGGGATCATGAAATTAAAATCTCTTAAGCATGAGAAAGACAAAATTAAGGCACAGATAATGCATCTGCATGGTGGAAAGCTGACTACAGTAAGAAAATAGCCTAGTTCATGTGGGATTGGCTAGGGAGGATATGGAGCCTGCCTCAGACAGCCTGACAGAAGGGAAAGGCAACCTACCTGTGTGACAGGGATGGTGGGGGGCACAAGCCTGGTGCAAATACGGAATGTGCGGCACAGTGAGCCATGTGACTCCACCTCTTGACACACACACTGCTATCACAGTTCAGAGGTGCCCCCGCTGTCTGACAGGCTCCATGGCGCAAGAAGGGAACTATTATCGAGTAGTGTAGGCACAGTATTTTCTGTGACACTGCACAGCAAAGCTGTCTGCAGTTAGGAATGGTCTGCCTATTTTTTGCCCCACAGAATCCAAATATTTTTAAATGGGATCATGAGATCCACTCCCACAAGGCAGAAATCGTGACAGGTGCTTGGAGACCACGTATTATTTTCCAGCTAGCCTCAATATCTGCAAATGTAAAACCAATCATTAAGGTGCTATGAAGAAGAAATATACTGCTAATAAGAATTTTGTAGGAAGTTCAATAGCTCAAAGCTTTACTAGTGCAAGATAGTGGGAGTTTCATGGTATTTGTCCCTCTTCTAGAATGCGAAGTTCCGGAAAACTGAAAAATTTTAAATAAATCTGCCAACAAAACTTGCGAAATGGAATACCAAGTGAAGATCATACAACCTCTGTTTTACCTCGGTTAGGGAGTAGTTATCCCTAGACACACATCAGTACCTTGTATTCAATGTGTTGCAAACATCACTCATCTCTATTCTTTCCGTAATCAAAAGCTGGGGGGAAAAACCCTCCCAACTGCTACATTTCTTAACACTTTCACTCACGCACATCACCAGTTTCTGTAGTCTCATCATCCATCCTTAAACCCACACGTCGCATTTATCTCCCTCTTAACTGTTGGCAAGCCCATCACAAGACCATCACTTCATCCTCATGCTGAAACTCTACAGGGCAGCAAGGAGACCAGTGCCGTGCCACACATCCATCAGCTGATCTCCTTGACCCAGATGCAGACAGCAAAATAGACAGGATCTGTGTCTGCATTTAGTACTAGAAAGTATAGAATCCTTTTTGGTTACTGCCAGCTCTCAGAAAAAAGTGATTACAGATTTTGAGAGTGTGCAGCTTCATTTTCTAGATCTTAAACATTTGAAGCAACTGCATTTATCTTTTAATTTTATTTCCTTCCCAACTCAACTTAGAAGTATAGCACTCAAAGCCTACACAATAGACTTTCTGTTTTATCAATATTATAAATTCCACCTTTGAAAAGTCTCTCTAATATAAAGCACAACAGTAAATAGAAAAATGAACAAAATGGTTTAATTTAACACAGCTCTATAATATATGTGTTTTATCTTTAATGCTGTCACCTTTTTTTATGCACAGACTGTAGCATGTTGAGGGTGGGAGAGCATAAAGGGAGTGAAAAGTTAGATCCTACTACTCAAATACCAGATACAGTATTTGGATAAAAACCAACTCCTTCTGAGGCTGTGATTGCTAGATGTGCTAAATCTCATGCTGATTCTCAACAGAGCAGACTATTTTTTTTTAACTTCTTGGTAGAAGGTAAAAAAATCTTTAACAGCATGTAAAGTTAAAAAGAGGAAAACACAGCCTGACAAATTTTTTAGAGGAACGAAAAAAACAATGGTACCATTGTTTTCACCTGTCTGTGTTTTCAGATACAAAATCTGCTTTTGTGTTTGTATTTCTGTTGCTCCCACAGGAGTAGAACATGACCAAATTGAAGACCAGGAGGGGCTGCATCCATGCATGCGTGACAGAAAGTCAAACGCTGAAAAAATTCGAAGTTTGGGTAATACTTAATTAAAGCTATCAGTTCTGTTTCAGTCTCCTTCTGTGGCCTTACCAAGAGAAGCTTATCTGATCAATTATGTAGAAAAGGGTAAAAAAGCACTTGGACCAGGAAACCTGTGATTAGAACAATTATGAAGCAAATATATATTACTTCTATATTCATGTATATTTAAAATTGCCAGACTGAAATAAGTCCTTTTCTATAACATTACATTTGCCTCATACTCCCTTGCCCACTGACAATAAAAACCATGACAGCAATCACAGAACTCCATCTGAAATGAAGTAGTTCAGCAGGAACAAACTTATGGTACTAATTTGCCAACAGCTAGAACATAAAATGTCAAAGCTGAATGAACGCAGTAAGGAAATACTGGGGCAATTTAGATGACAGAGAAGGTTAATAAAATACAAGATACTGAAAATGTATATGATACATAGAAATCAGATCAGGCATTGGAGAAGAACATCACTTTGCATTTTCTGTGTTCCTTTTGACAGTTCTAAAACAAGTCATGGATGATTCTCTTCCTGAAATTTCCTGCTTTGAATTTCTCTATTCACAACAAACTCACAGTATAAAAGGATTATTTAACGAAAACCCACTGCTTAAATTATATAAAGATGCACTTAATACAAGGCACAACTCAATCTCAAATCTGATTACTAGAGATCATCATCAAGTTAATTACCCATAAGGTGTATGAATCACATGGTAAATTCTAGAGGCATTCACCTAAATTTTCAGAAGTCGATAAATGATCCTGTTAAATGTGTGTTGTGGTTTCCATGCCACCTCTGGTATTTTCAGTCACTACCTTTTCTAAGAAGCATGCCAGCTGAAGTCCAGCACTTCTCTAGAAACTCTTTCCTATTTTAGACATTTTAAATGTCTTTTCAGAAATCCTTTTTGTCCAGCATGGCACAGTGTATTCAAAAGTGGAATTAAACTTGGGTGATCCACAGAAACCCACACTCAGGAAGTGTGTCCCAAGCAGACCAATGTAATCCCTTAAGTCCTCAGGAAATTCAGCTTCAATCACATTTGAATACAATCATATGTTCAGATATGAAAAGGTACATGTAAGAGATCCTACAAATGGTACATGCTCTAGTAAGAGATCTGCATATGATGGGATGCAGAAGTCTGCATCATCCCACCAGACAAAACCAGAGGGAGACACAACTCCCACAGCAGCCTTCATTCCCTCCCTACAGTAAATCCACCCCAAAAGCAAGATCAGTTCTGATTTTGTGTAAATCTGGTATAAGACCACGATAATACTGAAATCACCCTTCCCTAGTAAGGCAGTATTAAAAGCACCAAAGTCAGATATCACATATCATTTGTCATGCAGGACTCCTACCTTTTCAGCTTCATATAATTTTCACTAGCTGCAGGTCTGCATTCAGCACGTTGCACCACTATTCCTTCCAAGGCAAGTTTGTCTAGAATGAAAAGAAGAAGTAAAACTGGACATTAAAATAAGATCCACTAAGATGATCAACATTTGAATTGTCTTTCACTGATTAGGAATTTACTAAATATAACATAATTCAAAGTTCTCAAATCAAATTCTAAAATCTCTGCTATTTAGACACCAAAGAAATAAGCAGGAAAACCACCTTTGCATAGCTGGTATACCCTAGACTTCCTTATTTTGCCTTCAGACGTTCTACATATTAAGATTGAACCTCAGAGCTCAAATTTTAAATAAGAGATTGCAACTCCTTTCTCCAGATGTTGCACTCAGATTACTATCTAGGAACTCTTTTCTGTAAATGGGCAATTAATACAAACAGGGACAACAAAAAAATAATCTACAAAGAGAACCCGATAATCAAAGTATCCAAAATTAGTGAAAGATAAAACAAAAGCTAATTTTATTCTTATTCTCAGGAAAAGAGAATTATCCTCTTCTCACAATTCTTTTTAAAAGTACACCAAAGGAACACAATGCAAAGAAGCAATAACACAGCATATGGTAACAGTCAGGGAAAAGAAGTAGAAGCTTTCAGTTAGTCATCTAGGACAGCACATACAGGTGTTTAGGTAATACTCCTCTCTGTACATTCACCTCTGTGACACAATCACTTTGTTACCCTATGTGACCACCTTTTGCCTAAAGCAAGGATGACTAACAGAGCAAAGGAAGTACCAGCCTACACCATAAAGGTAGGTAAACCCAAAAATTAAAAGCAACTTAATGCAGAAATGAAGAGAGAAGTGATGGTGGGCAAACAGCTTCCCGTCTACTATGATGTTTCAACGCATAATGTGTGGATGTGGGAGGCACCCATGTCAATTTATCCATCTCTTTTGGGCATAGCCAGTGCAATATGTGTTAAACAAACACTTCTGGAACACCCTTGCATTACAAGAAAGGATGAGTTTTAAAGGCTTGATTAGCTCTCAGTATTAAAATGTTCTTCCAAGGGCACTACACTGTCATTGTCGCCTTCTCCTGGCAATGTCACAGAAGATGACAGAAATCCTTAGAAATACTGATGCCCAACTAACTCAAGGCACTCTGAGATACCTCTGGGTTTCCTATCAGACTGAAATATTTTTCCTTATAGACTGGGTTTCCTTATAGACTGAAATATTATTCCATCTGCATATCTAAGTCTGCTCTCCCTGAATAATGCTGGAAGCAATTACTTAGACATCCCATATTTTAAAATTATTTAATCTAAAATTTAGTGGAATGATTCAAACAAAATCTTTGAAAGCAGTAGAATGCCATATTTTTTCAGACAGGTTTGAACGAAACAGAGAACATCTGTTTAAAACACTTGTGATTTTGTGGATTCCCAGGTTAATGGTCAAAAGAGACAACTCGGCAGATTTACCTGACTTCCTATGTATCACGGACAGAAAAATTTTATGGTGTTTCTTCTTTACAGAAACTAGTAACTTATATGTGGCTAAAGTGGTACTAACATTGCTGCATAATTTCTAACAATTTGGCTTCAGCTTCTAGCAGTTGGCTCTTCTTATGACTTTCTATACTATAGTAAAGTACCAGCCTTTCAGTACCTGGTACTTTCTTCCTTTGAAAATACTTATAAATTGTAATCAAGTTGCTTCTCAATCATCTTTTCAATAAATGAACCAATTTAAGCTCTTGCATTAGGCTCATCACAAGACATTTTTGCCATACTTAAATCAGTATGGGTTTTTTTATTTGCATCTTGTTCAATCTCAAAATGACATTTTTTGACTTTTGTGGTCAAATCCAGACAAAATGTTCCAATCATTTCACAGACAAGGCTGTGCATGGTCTCTCAAATACCACCTTGCAGCTAAGCCTGTCTGCTGTCTAAGAACATCCACAGTCCAAAACCAAGGCTTATGTCCCACTTTCCCTGGACCCTCTTAGGGATTGTAACACAACCTTAGAGTCTGGCAGGATACACAAAGATACACACAAACCTCCGGATGCAACGCTGTAGTGAAGGAACACGGTTTTTATTCCCTTTGCAGTCTAATCAGACCTCATTCACCAAACTCAAAATCAGAGACTTGGGTCTGTCTTCAACTGTTGCAGGACCAGATATGGAGTGAAAAGATAACCAAAATGCTACACATCTGTCTTGATGTTTCCATAGTCACATCAGCCTAGCACGTAACGGATGAATAAGGCATGAAAGTGGTAGTTCCCTGTTAAAAACACCTGCTCTAAGTAGATAGTACAAAATAAATAAATAGGTCCAAAAGACTAGCTAAGATCAGTGAAGAGAAGGGAAAATAAGACATTTTCCCAAGAGTCTCTCAGTTGCCCAACGTGAGGCAGGCAGGTACAAAGTACCCTGTTAGCACAGCTCCAGACAGGCTCCTCCACAGAATCCATAGGTTCATCGTTAGCTGCCAAATGCATGCTCACCCTGACCTCCCTGCCTGAATGCTCTGGTGCCAACTGATAAAGCAATTTCCACTATTGTCTCAGTGAGATGATAGGTATGTTGGGGAGACACAGATTCCAGGTTGGAATCCTGCTGACAATCATTACCAAAGAAGAGAACATGGTAGAAACATTTAAGCCAATGTTAATAAACAGGCAGGAGAGAAATTTACAGGAATTGAGCAGTAAATGGTCAGATAGGGGTTGGATTGTTGTGGCTTTTAAAGAGAGAGATGGACTGGAGATTTTAATGTATTAATCTTCTAGTCTGACTGCAGTCAGACTAGACTTTCATTTCCAGCCACTGTCTTGTTGGACCATTGACTGCTAAGCTGAAGAGCCTACTAGGAAAGCATTTCTGCCCATCCAGGCACTTAGGTAGTCTCCACCTTTATCAAGCCTAATCAAAATAATGCATGTCTTCTTGACCCTTCCATTACGCCAATTCTTCAGCTTCTTAATAGCTCTTACTGGCCTGAGAAAGCCCAGTTCATGTGTATGTCTCTCCTGAAATGTCTCTCACAGCCAAACTTGACAGCACGTGGGTCATGTTCTGGAGCTTACCAACTCCTCCGCCTTGTGAGCGGTACCAAGGAAAAAAGGAGAAGAAGACCACACTCAGGATGCGTGGTTCCTGGGCAGCAGGAAAAAGGAGATGAAAGTGCAGTAAGGACAAGCCGTGGGCACATGAGCCTCCAGCTCCTCAGCTGTTAGAAGATGGGCTGTTGCTTCCCAGCTGTCATGGTTTAACCCTGGCCAGCAGCCAAGCCCCATGCAGCCACTCACTGCGAGATCAGGGAGAGAATCAGAAGAGTAAAGCTGGAAAACTCATGGGCTAGGAGAAAGACAGGGCTGTATCACACATCACAGTTACTCGGGAAGACAAATGCCCTCACTTCAAGTGTCCCCCCCTTCCTCCTTCTTCCCCCACTTAATAGACTGTGCATGACGTCACATGTCTGGAATACTTGGTAAGTTTGGGTCACCTGTCCTGGCTGTGTCTCCTCACACCCTCCCATACACCCCTAACTTCCTCACCAGTGTGTCAGTACAAAAAGCAGAAAAGGCCTTGGCTCTGTGTAACCCCTGCTCAGCAATAACAAAAACATCTCTGTATTATCAACCCTGTATTCAGTACAAATTCAAAACAGAGCCCCATACCTGCCACTGTGAAGAAAGTTAACTCTACCCCAGCCAAAATCAGCACACCAGCATTCAAGTCAGAAGCCCTTGTAAGCTCAAACTGCTTACTTAAAACTGCCGTGCAGCTTCCCAGGCTTTTGCATGTGTTGGCTGGACAAGGAACAGCCCCTTTTTTCACTAGACCTCAGCTCTAGTCTTACAGACCAAAGGCACTTTGTGGCACCTCTCTTGCCTCAGAGCTAGTGCCCTTCTCAGACCATCCTTCCCCAGTAGCTACGCAACTAAGGAACACGATCTCCAGGTTTTCACTTGGCATTCCCTCACTTACGCATCCAGTGATATATTGTATGTTTGTTTTACTGACCACTGCACAGAACGATGACCTCATGCTCAGCTGTGAATGATGTATTATACATAGATCAGAGCCTCTGCCCTAACTCTCCTGCAAACATAAGTACTGCAAGCTCTGTCTACAGTGGAATCCTGGGTATATAAACTTTGTATTGGGTGATAATAAAATGTTATCCAAACCATCTATCCAAATGGTTCGGCATCAGCAATGTATCGACTGTACTCTCATGTGTTTCATCTCCAAAACCAACAGCAACTACCTCCTTGATCACTCGCTAGAAAAAAATTGGACCAAGAACCAAATCACAACAACATCTGAGTGACAATTTTCTGCTTAACATTTGCCAGTTTGAAGCCTGCAGGTTGAGTTCTGTATAGCTAAATGACAGGGAAGCTAATGCAGTATATATTCTACTACAAAATGACAAATGAAACATACTGAAGGATTTAACAGAAAAAAAGCATTCTTTGCTTTGCTGAACAAATTCTAATTAAAATGAAAAAGGGCAAAAAAAAATTGGCACCACCCATTTTCTCTCCACCTACATTGATTAGTATTACGTTACTCTTCTTTTATTTATAACTGATTGATTTCCAAGTCAGATATTTTATTGCTTTTCATACAGCACCTTTTCATATTTAAATATCTGGCTCATCCAATTAATCTTTCAGATATTGGCACAGCAGTTGCTTTTCCAGTCTTGTAGAATTGCAGCGCTCAAAAATTTTTAAAAATATCAACAGAACCTTTGACAGTTTTTTTAGACAGCCCTTTAGACACTCTTGACTGCGAATTGCTCAGACTTGCTGATTTGAAAATC
The DNA here is from genome assembly GCA_013397315.1 of Donacobius atricapilla. Taxonomy (NCBI): domain Eukaryota; kingdom Metazoa; phylum Chordata; class Aves; order Passeriformes; family Mimidae; genus Donacobius; species Donacobius atricapilla. The sequence goes on from WBMY01015187.1 coordinate 557,968, forward strand.
TTTAGTTTTAATTACTATGTAGAGCTTGTCTTCAATAGCTGTTAATCAACATCTGGAGATTATTGAAATGAGAATTTCTATGCCACACTGTGAGACAGGAGCTACTGAATGGTCTAATTGTCCAACAACCTGGCCAATTTTCTGTGTTACTACATTAAATGACTTGCAGACTGCCTCAATAACCCTAACGGATTGCATTAGCATGGCTTCCTAATACACATTTAAATTTCTCTACCTCTTACAGCTGAGAATTTTCCTCATATTCTTTTGTACTCTAATAAAAAATATAGCTGGTTTCTCTAACCCAGGTTATTTTCACTGACAGCAGACTGTCAGTAGAGCTGGTGTTCTTTGGATAGACAAGTAAGCTGAAGCATTGGTAAAGCACCAGCTTTTCCATGGTGTGTTCTGGTCCTGAATCCTCAGCTCTATGGCATGCTCAAGCTTACAGACCAGGAGGTTCAGGAAGAAGGTAGAAGTTGAGTGGGAGTGAAGTTATTTGCCAAAAGGAAACATTAGGGCAAAAGGATGTGCAGATGCCTAGTCCCCTCCTCCCAGATTTTGTTTTTCTGGGTAGCTGCTAGACACCAACACAGAATTTTCACTGTCTCAGGACAAGAACCTGGAAATCTCTGTAGATTGCCCTTCTGGCGCAACCCAAAGTGTGAGTAAACTTGGGAAGGGAGTACTACTACTATAGCCACTCATCCTAAGTGTGCACAAGGGTGCTCAGTTCTGAAACCAAAACAATATCCTTTCAACTGCTGGATTCCAGCACTATTCCCTACTTCAAAGGGAATCCCAGCATACAGGGGATAATAATTTGTGAAGCACCAGTCACTTGAGGATTGCCTGTGTGCTTGGCACATTGGCAAGCAGGACACTTCAGCTGGATAGGGCAGAAACAGCAAGTTACTCTATTTTAATCCAAGTGAGAAGCAAGAAGATCTGGGATGCACTTGGCACGCCTCAGCTATCACACACTGGTACACAACACAAAAGACTCTCAAAGCACAAAAACAGTCAAAGTCTCTAACTTGACTGCAAGAAATACTTCCGTATCTTTGCCAAGACTTTTGGATGATCTTTCGGTGCATGGACAAAAGGACAGAAAAAAGGAAATCCAGCATAGCTACACGTTCAAAAAACAGTAAGTTATATGAAGTCACCCCACTAAAATTACATGCACTACAATGTATCACTAAGTGCACAGGAAGAATGAGGACTCTTTGGGAAAGTCTTGTAGTATGGCACAGAAAGTGGAAAACTTTTGCTGAGAAATGCCAGGCTTTAATTTTGTGTTACAGATGACTGTCAGCTGCAGTGAAATAAAGCTACATGGGTTTGTGGGGATGAAAATTTTACAGCAGCTCTAAATTTTTCAAGTCTCAAAGGTTTAAGTGTAAATATTCATGAACTCCACAGAGTATATTTTCCACACCAAATCCATTTTGAATATTTTATCATACAAACCACTAAACTGATTTTGCATGATCTTTCAAAGAATACTTACTTGCTCACAAAAGTGGAAAATATCAACTGCAAGCGTTAGAACATTGAGAAGACGATTAAAAGAGAGCACATGCTGTTCTGTAAATTCTGTCCATTAAAATGCAAACAGCTTAACTGGACACGGAAAATTTCTTATCTTTTACAAATCCCTTCTCTCCTTGGAAATCCCTACTCACTTGTACCAGGATGCTCCTAGCTCAGCTTTAAAATATTTCAAGTTCACTGTGTGAGATGAAAGCACCAATCATTCTCTTAAGGTTTACAGACAATAAGATGGTTCAATATTTTAGCTATGCACAATCTAAGCACATTACATGAATTTTCCATCACTTGACAATAAAATAAATTTGAATGAATGTCTCCTGTAATGGAAAAAAAACCCTTACTTGAAACTAACTGGCTTTTTCATTTTCTCAATTACTAATTCAGTAACTTGAACTTGAATAACTTAGTAAATAGTGAAAGGAGTTAATCTTGAAAAAAAGTCCAAATGTTCAAAAATTAGAAACTGATTGAAATCTCTTTGACTGAAGTTATGTTAAACATATCCATGGAATCAAAGAGCTAAAAATAAAACCGTTACTAATTCCTGGTAAATCAAACCTAATTAATAATACCTGCTTAATATATCACATAAAGGAGCAGAAAAATTTAGTGTATCAGCGCTAGGGATAGGATACCCTGGAAAGGAAAAGAGTGAGAGAAAAATATTTATTTCCACTAGAGTCAGAGACCAAATAAGAAAATATTACAGCGATTACTCTATGGCATCAATAAACCACCTTACAGACAGTGGGAGCAGTAGTAATAAGATACTTAGAGCAGAAGAATTTACAGAAAAATAATCTGCCTTTCCACTGCTAGTCATACAAAGCAGGACACATCTACCTGTAAAGTGAAAAATACATCTTGAAAAAGATGGAACCTCCTCCTCTCCAAGTCTAACCCAAGGAGAGCCTTTGCTCCACCCATGCTGGGGAATGCTTGCAGTGGCTCCCATCTGTCAGCTTCCCAAGGACACGCCCATAAAGATGTGTGGAGAGCTTTTCCTTTCCTGCTCCAAACTGCTAATGTTTAAAGGGGAAATCTTTTTCTGAGAGGCAACTGGGAGGCTCAAAGTACAGGAGAGAAGACAGGCATTTGATTCCAGTGTGCTCTGCTGATGCTTCTGCCTCCCTGTACCCCAGTGTTGCTAAGCTATGGTGTTATGTGATGTTCAAAGCTATCTGTAGGCACACAAGCCCTTTGTTCCACAGGGCAGCTGAGTTTTTCTATCGAGAAAGAACAAACTGATGCTAGACAGTCTTGGTGACTTAAAACCCATCACCAATATACATGGTAAATCCTCCCTGTGAAACGGTTTTTGTCTGTAGCACACAGGAAGGCAAAAAGCAAAACCTAATCAGGCTGCTGTTATTGTGGTAGTGAGCATAGTCCCTTTGACTGCAAATAAAAGCTTTCGCCACAAACTTAAAACAGTCAGACCAACAAGTCGTTAGCAGCACTTCCAGGGTATCTCCTGTGGAAACACCTTACTGCTGCACACACCCGATAAATGAGCGACATGCATGCACACACATTCCACAGATGACACCCCCCCTATACACACAGGGACACCTTTTGTTTCTGTGTTGTCCTGATGTACGCATCAGGTACTGTAATCAGTACTAAAAAACAATGTGAAAAAACAGGTTTTGTGAAAATAAAAGTCCTTGAAACACAAATGAAGCTGTTTAACACCATAAGCACAAAATATAATTTGGCCAGCTGACACTACAAATACATCTTCAAATATTAAAAATAAGTTGCCATTTAATATAGCAGTATGTATTTCTGTGCAGAACCCCTTCAGCTATGCAAACTACTTAGGCTTAAAGGAAAGAAACAAAACAAACAGTTGTTATATACTTCTTCCCTTACACAGTTAAATGCAAATTCTCTCTCACAGTCATATTCCTGCTATCTCGCTGCACACACAGCTGATACGCCACCTACTGCAAACCCAAGCTGACAGTCGGAGCAATGCGAGCAGCATTTCCATTACAACATCGAGCTGGAGCTGAATAAAGGTGCTTTTTAATAGGAAACATCCTCTTTGCAAGCTGACAAGAGCAAAGCAGGATAGCTGTATTGTTGTCCTAGCTTCAATAATGGAGAGAAAAGCAAGCAGGAGAGAAAATGAATGCGAAGAAAAAAACAGCAACTCTGAAAGCTCCGAGCTAGACAAGGACTATAAAACGTCTCTGATTACTCTGAATGTCGGTGGTTATCTATATATCACACAAAAACAGACACTAACCAAGTATCCAGATTCTTTTCTGGAGGGGATCATAAATGGAAGAATAATGTGCCCCTTTGATGCAGATGGTCACTACTTCATAGACAGAGATGGACTCCTTTTCAGACACATCCTCAACTTCCTACGGAACGGAGAACTTCTTCTACCAGAGGGGTTTCGAGAAAATCAACTTTTGGCACAAGAAGCCGAATTTTTCCAGCTTAAGGTACTCTCAGAGGCAGTGAAATCAAGGTGGGAGAAGGAACAGCTAGCATCTCGAGAGACCACTTTCCTGGAAATAACTGACAGCCACGACCGTTCACAAGGACTTAGAATCTTTTGTAATGCTCCTGAATTCATTGCAAAAATAAAATCCAGAATTGTACTGGTGTCCAAAAGCAGGCTGGATGGATTTCCAGAGGAGTTTTCAGTATCTTCAAATATTATTCAATTCAAGTACTTCATAAAGTCTGAAAATGGTACACGATTGGTACTGAAGGAGGACAACACCTTTGTCTGCACCCTGGAAACTCTTAAATTTGAGGCTATAATGACGGCTTTAAAATGTGGATTTAGACTGCTGACCAGTCTGGATTGTTCAAGAGGGTCGATTGTTCACAGTGATGCACTGCATTTTATCAAGTAATCACAAAGGCAAAGGAAACGAGCACGCAGCCAGTAAAGCTCCTTGAGCTACAGCCTCCTGGCATCACAAATAATGCATCTAACTAGCCCTGTACCACAGAGCTCAGCTGCTAATCAACTGATGTGAGCTAATGGTATGTAAATCTCATAATGACATCTATCTCTGGCTTACTTAAGCTGAATGAAAATTTTATGCCTGAATTTAACAAGAATTATCTGCTAACATTGTAAACACAGATGGAATGCTTTATGCTCTTTGTAATATGTTTTCTCAATGCTGTCTTTCAACCAGAGAGTCTGGCTGAATTTCTGTGTACCTGTGTGATGAACGTGCATATACCTAAATGCTCTGCTGAACAGCAGTGAGAGTATTTTCATATAAAAAGCAAGCTTAAACTATGTTTGCTTGTAACAAATTCAGAATGGATTTTAACTGGAATAAATAATTTTGACTGTTCATTAGTGTTTATGGTAATCTATTGTACTGAATTTACAAAAAACAAGATTACAAGAGAATTTAAAATAACCTATTTAATTGGTTTCTCAACTCACTTAACCCCAAATTTACACCATATTGCTACACTAATAGCAATTGCCAGAAACACGTAAACCAACAAAATAATGCTGGCAGAGATGAATTTTATTATAGGAATTGGCTCCAATCTGAACAGAATGTTAAATTTTCTAATCACACATATCAAATAGCTAACAAAAGTATTTGACATTAAGTTTAGCATATTTCCAGTAATGGCAACCTACAATGCCAGTCAGTATTTCCTAGCAATCATTTGTGCTCATAAGGACAGGCAGTGAACAGAGCTTTTGCTTTGCACAGTGCCTTACTAAATGCAATGAGTACTATCAGTTCTGAACAGACCACCTGCTAGCATTAAAGACAATTCACTCTAAGTAATGGAATAAATAACTTCATTCTCCTCATCTCCACTATTTATCAAATCCTGTAATTTATATTTTAAACAAAGTTTTAATAGTTTCTATAGAACAACTGTAACTAATTTAAATACAATTATTAAAAACCAGTAACTTCACAAAAGCAAACTGAAAAATCATCACAAAAGGCAAGAAGAAGCAGCACTAACTCTAAGCTTTGTTTGTCATTGAAATCAATCATCATTCACAGCCCTCATGAACCCAAAATTCAAGTAAAATGCTTATAAAGAAAGAAATAAAACCAACTAAGTAGTTCTCCCAAAACATCAATTTTGTATAGGAAAAAAAAAAGTCAACAAAAGGCAATACAATCCATACTAGAACTGACAACCAAGGAAAACAGCTAACACAAGACACGCTGAGAACAGTGGTTTGGATTTTAGGGGGAACAAATCAATCCTTAGCATCAAGGGCTGAGAATACAAATGCAAGGTCCACTTATCCCTCAACATGAAACTCTTTTTCACATTTAACATACAACAGGTGTTGTTAACTAGGTCCCTTGCTAGAGATGAATTAATACAGCAATGCTACATCTCCAGACCAGGCAGCAGTGACTGAAACATATTCCAATATGATTGTAATAAATGGGGGAATTCAACCTCTCCAGAATACTCCATCAGAACGAATCCACTGTCTAGAAATGATCAAGTTTTCTATCTAGTCCTCACATTACAGACTTACAGTTCATTAAAAATGTGGTTCTATAAAAGATACGGTTCTAAGTGGGACTTTTCCAGACTCTAATGTTTAAAAATCAGATCACTTTACATTTCAGACGTACAAGATGAAGAACTGCCCATGTATCCCCAAACTTCTCTGAATTTGTCCAAACGCATTAGTTATATACATACAAAAGATACACAGTAAAATACTATTGTTTACATATGCCAACAGCATGTGTCATCTTCTTTCCTCCCCCTCCAAGCTATTTTCAAACTGATGCATTAAAAAAATCCTCATTAACCACTGATCTTGTGCTTCTAAGAATCTGCAGGACTTCCATGAAAAGCAAATGTGAAAGTTTCCCTAAAAGAAATGCAAAATCCTGTTGATCTTCTAGGACAAGAACTAGAAAGACAATCACACAGAACAATTACATGAAAAGCCCTTTGTAGACACAATTCTCTACATAAGCAAGATAAAGTGACAAGACAACCTAAAAAAGCTCCGTAATGAATCCACAAGTTTTAAAGCAGCTTGTTCACAGTGCAGCCTGCATCAGCACAAAGTCTGGAGGAGGTTGTTGCTCCTGGGATGTCAAATCATACATTTGCACTTAAATGCTTTTGATTATAACCTTCATTTGTCCTAGGTCTTTCACTGAGATTTAAAATGTAATTGCAGCTGAAAAGAAGGAAAGAGAAAACCAATTTCTATTTCAAACAATTAATATATGTTAACTAAAATATGTTGTGGTTGCTCGCCTTTCAGTTGGGCTCTCAGATGCCAAACACCAAGAAATCAATTGTTAGCACTTCCCTATCAAAAGGCAGCACCAGTTTTTCATTGGAGCATGACTTTCGCTCATGAAAAATCAGTAGAGAATTTGATGGGTCTGCATTTATTGTAGAAAATACTTTCAGAATATAAGTTATTTATAAGCTGATAATCACAGGTAACATGGAAACCATCTGAAGCATCTTCTAAGAATATTCTATAGCTATTCATATAGAATTTATTTGCCAGGCTTTTGGTTCAGAGTATCTACTGTCCTCTCAACCTATGTGTATTGGTTTGGCATGAACGGTAAAAACTAATTAGTGATCTGCTTTAAAACTGACATCCAGATTAGCCAGTCAGATACAAGTGTACACCTTTGGGACACACGGCTTTAAATTCAGGTGAATTTTGGGAGGCTGCCCTCTTTCGCCCTGGGCCTGCCATGAGCTAACACTGTTTGGGCAGCAGCGGGGCTGGGATGGGGCAGTTGGGATGGGGCGGCTGGGATGGGGCTGGCCCTGGCTGGAACCGAGCTGGGCCCCTGAGCCCGGCAGACACCGGCAGGGACCAGGAAATCACAGCTGTTAACATCCAGCCGATCCTACGGCCTGCACCACGCTGCCGGTTGGGCCGAGGGAGATGCCCCCCCCAGCCATTCCTGGAGAGCAGCACCGAGCTCAGACTGGGCCAAACCCACCCCATAAGACCAAGGGGTGGAGAGCAGAGAGAAGATCCTGGCCACCATTTCTGAGCTTTTCTACACCTCGTGGACTTGAGGCTTTCACAGCTGCCGTCCTGGCAAAGACCACATAGCTGTCCGCAGGCCTGGGCAGGAANTTATCTCTCAAAGACTGAATGAAAGACTATTTTATAAGTGGTACTGACCTAGAGTTCTGAGTTCTGTCTCTTTACATTGTTTGTGGAAAAGTAAACTATTGGTAGGGGGAAGAGGAGTGCTTTTGAAAGGTTTCATGGTTTTTGTTCTCCTTTTAGTGTGTTAATAAATCTAACTGTTTTTATCTTTAAGCCTGTTTTGCCTTTCTTCTAATCCTATTCCATAGTGGAAAAATATTTAGACCACTATACTAAATTTAACAAACAAAATTCGGCAAATGTGAAACCACTACATCTTTTGGTGTTTCTGCCCAGTTAGCAAACTTCAACCCTTTATACTATGAAAGAGAACTTGAAAAAAAAAAAGGATTTTTTAAGTGAAAAATGTATCTCTCTAATCATTATTAAAATAAACACCTGCGTTGTTTGGTTGGTTTATTGCGGGTTGATTTGTTTGTTTGTTTAAAATTCAAAGATTCATTACCTTATGTAATTTTCCCTGGATTTTTTGTATATTTCTGTGTAAGTAACACTGACATCTATGGCACACATGTAAAGTCATCTGCTGGAACACTAACTTGAATCTTGTTTCTTTTCCCTTTTTCATGAGCAGTGATGCATTTCTGCAAGTGTCAGGATCTGAAATTTTTGCATGCCACCTCTGATCGAAGGCATCTCACTCAGCTCTTTGAATTACACAGCAAAAAGGAACATGGAGGTACAAAAAATTAATTCCCTTCCCTATTCAGACTACACAAATCCACAGCAGTCTTGAATCATGCCATATCAGCTACAATTAGATGCTTCAAACTAGATATAAACTTGAGCAATTTTTCAGGGCAGGAGTGTTTTGCTTTGATATATGAACAAAAATATCACATAAAACCTCAATACTGTGAATAAAGTTTCCTTTGTACTCCATAAACATACTAAATATAACATAAATATATTTTGCATATGTTCAGTCAGGCGGATACTTGAGTTCCATCACTGTAGGATAAGCCAGAAAAAGTACCCAGTTATGCATCAGCTACCTTTTCTTTCTTTTCTGTAAAGTTGGAAATTTCATACTGAATAACTTGACTATGGCAATATGAAAGTTGCAAAATCAAGTGCTTAAGTCAGAAATACCCACAGTTGTTCAAACAACATTAACATTACTTAATGCATGACGTGCATGCAAAGTATTTCTATTCTCCTTTCTCTCATTAAGACTTGGATCACAACAAACTTACCAGAACTGTCCTACAAGTATCAGGAAGAAATGACAATTAGCATAATTTTTCTGATGATCTTCAACTGCTCCAGTAGGAGTAAAAAGGAACTTCCTCTCATTTCCCCAAGGAGGCACTTAACCTGCTCCCAAGCTTGGACAGCTCTGCTTGCCTCCCTGCCTGTTTTGTCAGGTGAGAAAAGGGGTCACCAAGCAAAAAGGACAGCAAAAAGGGGTCACCAGCAGAAAGGACAACTGAAGGCAGGACTAAATTCCATAGACTACAAAAAAATGTCCTTGCCTGTATCAATTTCTTGAATGACTACTCATGGAAAAATATAAATAGCTGCCAAACTGACCAAAATACTGACATGTGGCTGCCCATCTTTCCCCAGTGGTGGAGGAGAAGCCAAGGACTCTATCACACTTGGCAGTACACTGGCATAGGTGTCAACTACATGGATTTCTATATGAGAACAAAACCTACAAGTTTTGTAGGTTTGTAGAACAAACCTACAAGGCTACACTACAACAGACTAAGGCCTGTTTTAGCCCAGTTTTCCCTGGTGATTTGGAACCCTTTCTATTCAGAGACTTCATTCTGGGAGAATCCCCATTTCTGACCCTCACATTTTCTCCCTTGTCTTGCTCTTTGCTCCCATCATACAACTATTTTTTGTTTTTCATTTTTGTTTCACCGTACCCCTTCCTTTCACCAGGTCAGTTGTGGGGCTTTGCCAGGGATGCCTAGGAAAGAATAAATACTGGGAAAAACATATACAATGCCTGCTCAAAGTGTTTCTCTAACCACTTACTTAGTGGGCTTAGAAGCCCAATGACTTCTAGTGTCAGATATGGTTTCTGGAGGTAGTCTTGATAGTGTGAAATACAGAGGCTGCACAACAAGGTCAAATTGCAGCTTCAGTTCTGTACCTGCAGTACTGACTCACCCACGGACCAGTGTTTCACAACCTCATAATTGCACTATTGATATTTTCAACATTTATGTCTTTTTTTTTTTTTTTGCATTTGTACCTATTACAACTGTTTAAGCGACAACAGGTCACTTCTTTTCTACAGTAGGTAAAAATTACATCATCATTTGCAGAAAATCAGTGGCATTGTCATTTTCGCCCCTTAAAGCATAACAAGGTTTCCACTCAGTAAGACGAGAAGAGGTTAAGAAAATGATCTTCTTCCTCCACTCCTCATTAGTATACAAGCAGAATAAGGGCAGGCAACAAATGATAAAATTCAATAAGAGCAGTGTCTAATCCATTCATTTACTTGTGTAGAAGGGTCATGTTGCCCTAATGCTGCTGACTGATAAATCAGGATTGGGGATGAAGAGCGCAAGTTCACTTGGGTCTGTGACAAAATAAATACTATTTTCCTAGGCTGGATCATCTTTGCTAAATAACTATTACATAAACCTAGCGTTGTCTGCTGCCCTGCAACAGACAGGGTAGATTGACAGGAAAGGGACCACTAGTTAAAAAATGAAGGAATCCTTATATGAAGAGAGAGGCTTGCATAATTTATTGTGTTGAAACAAAATCAGTAAGGCAAAAGAAATTTAGGATCAGAAAAAATAACATTTTGGGGTTTATTTACATTTGAAATAGACATTCTGTAATGCCTATGTACTGGTATATCACAGAGAACACTGTCTCAAAACACTGCCTCTGTAAATCATCATCATTCCCAATAAAATGCCAGAAAACAAGCAGCATGGCAAGGACTGGGGAAGGTAGGAGGAAGATGTATGATGACACCTGAGGAACACGGATGAGCAAGCACTCCGAAAAAGAAAGCGCAGTTGCCTTTCTTTCTGAAATTGCATAATATTCTGTAGAACTAGACATTTGATTTCTTTTCCCAAAAATATTCATAGCAGGAAAACCACACACAGCTAATGCAACAGTCTCCCAAGAAGCTGTTTCTGTCTGTGCAGTTCAAAGCTGGTACAATAATTATAGCTGTAAACAGCAGCTACTCATTTAAAACAGTATTACGACATGATGACATGCAAGCTCAACATGCTAGGATTTCAAAACCAAGTCGTTAGAAGATGACTCCTATAAACTGAGTAATTCTAAATGTCTGTAAGCTTCTCCTGATAATGCTAAAAATTACCACAATATTGCCTTGTTCACTGATGGTGTGACTTTGGGGGCATCATCTGGGTTTACACACAGTTCACGAAAGCCATCATCTCTCTGGGCATTAAAGGGGGATTCCACTAGTTGCACCCCAAGCAGTATTTCAGTTTTGTGAAAAGCTAGATCTCTATGCTTTTCCAGGATACTTTTTTTTTTTTTCTTTGACACCACCAAACTTTTGGTGGCAGCTTTGTTCCAGGTATGGAAAGCCTGTTCTAACCGAAGCACAAGGTCTTCTTGCTCACAGCTCCTGAAGAGAGATTTGGCATCCTGTGTAAGGGGGTGGCACTTTACTGGCAACAGAAGCACATCCAGGAGATGAGAATTCAGATTTAAAAACCCAAGGTTGCTTGCTGGGTAAATGCCCCAGGAAGATGAAGTCCCAAAGAGCTTGCTAGAGTCTGGAGTCTGATGCTTAGGGAAGTCTGCAGTGCTGGACTCTCCCAGCTGTGAGAATGGGGAGGGGGAAGTGTAGTAAGAGAGCCTATGAGCACTATGAGATGAAGAGAAAGGGACTCAGTGTCAGCTGAGGGTCTTGGTTTTGCGACGAAGACAGATGCCCACACAGCAGAACACTGAAGTTATACATGCAAGTAATGTCTAATAATCCTGAAATTAATAAATAAATAACAAGGGGGGAAATCTTACAAAGTTCTCTTTTTGCTTTTCATATGCCAGCTTTCAAAGAGAAAGTTTTCTTTATTGTAGCCAAAGTGAGAGGAATTGAACTTTTTAAAAAAATTGTTAATAGAAAACTTCAAGCTGCAAATCTCCTACTGCAGCTCCACAGAAATCTATTTGTTAGCTCCTAGGAGGTTCCTGATTTTATACTTTAGTGAACAGATGAAGTGAAAAAAAAAAAAAAGAACAGGTCAGAGGTGGATACAATCTCTCAATTAGGAAAAAAAAATAAGCAAACTAGCCATGAAGAGACTAAGCATGAAAAGATGTAAACAGATCAAGCAACTGCAACACCAAACCCAGTCATTTATTGCTCCTCTACTACTTAAATAAGGCCTTTGGCAAGTACAAGGGATAAAGCAGTACATTTTGTCAGTGCTGAAACTGGTAATCTCAAAGGAGACAAATTAAAGGTCCTGCCAGACAGATTGATAAGAATCAGCTAAAGAGAAGGAAAAGGTACTCTTGAGGTTAGAAATCTTATCAATACTAACATTATCCAAGGCCTGCAGCACTGCCAGGTCTTGTGACATTTCCAATGCATTTTCTAAAATGAACAGCAAATAAAGTTCATTCCCAACAGGGCAGAAATCTAACATGTAGGCTATCTTATGCCTTCCTATATGATGATTAAAGTCCACTTCTATAACTTTTCTGCCACACCAAGATTATGATTTCTGGGTTTGCCGACAGAGCTCCCTCAGGTAACCTGCATGAGTGGGACAACATGCTGTAGCACAGCTACACACTGCTCCTGCATCATCACTGCAAGACACTGGGGCTGGAAAAGCCTAACAGCTCAGGAACAGCATAAGATGAGCTTTGCTAGACTGTTTCCCGACTCAAGCATACAAAAGGTCAGGTCCTCCAACTGCACTACTGCCTCCAGTGTTCTTGCAGCTGCAGTTGCCAAAGGCAAACATAAATGACTACACACAATCTTGGAAGAGTTGATCTCACCTTTGCTTTGATTGTTTTCCCCAAAAAAACTTATTTCCATGGTTAAAAAGAAGAAACTTTTAACTAAATATCCCTGGTGGAAGCTGTGTAACAACAGTATAGAACTGGGGAAAAAAAAAAGGCAGCAGGAGAAAGAGAGAAACGAAGCCTCAGTGTACCGGTACTGGATGAGACTAAAGGTCTGCTTTGTCATCTGCACGATGACTCAGTAAAGCAGTCACAAGTGGACATCTGTGAAGAAACCTAAGGACAGACCTGTATGACACATATTGGGTCTGCATTCCAGTGTCCACCTGGCTTTTGTGGTTTGGGGTCTCTCAAATCAGGTGTCCCCACGGTCTTAGTCCCCTTAGGTGGATTTTGGCTGATGAGAAGCTCAACATAACCCAGAAATGTGAGCTCACAGCCCAGAAAGTCAATCGCATCCTGACCTGCGTCAAAAGAGGAGTGGCCAGCAGGTCAAGGGAGGCAATTCTGCCCCTCTCCGCTCTCTTGAAACCCCATGTGGAATACTGCTTCCACCTCTGGGGTCTCCAGCATAAGAAGGACACAGTCCTGTTGGATAGGTCCAGAGAAGGGCCACAAAGGCGATCAGAGGGCTGGAGCACCGCTCCTATGAGCACAGGCTCATGGAGCTAGGGTTGCTTCGTCAGGAGAAAAGAAGGCTCCTGGGTGACCTTAGAGTACCTTCCAGTATCTAACGGGGCTACAGGAGAGAGACTTTTGACAAGGGAATGTCATGCGAGGACAATGGACAAAGGCTTCTCAAAAGAGAAAAAGGGCAGATTTAGGTTATATATTAGGAAGAAATTCTTTATTGTGAGCATGGTGAGACACTGGAAAAGGCTGCACAGAAAAGTTGTGGATGCCTCATACCTGGAAGTGTTCAAGGCCAGGCTGGATGGAGCCCTGAGCAACCTGGTCCAGTGGAAGGTGTCCCTGCCCATGGCAGGGGGATTGGAACCAGATGATCTTTAAAGTCTTTAAGGCAACCCAAACTATTCTATCATTCTACCATCTTACATATCCCTTTGGTCTCCTCTAAGGTTGTGTCAGCCTTTAGCAAATACCACCTTTATGTCCACATCCTCTGTCAAGGAATTGAACTACATTCTGAGTGCAAAACCATCTCATTTTATGTACTTTGAAACTGACTCCTGCAAGCCTTACATCTGCTACATGTCAGTCTTGTACTGGCCAAGACAGAAAACATTTGACTTTCCTCTGCCCCTTCAAACCATCATTCAAGGTTCTGAATTTGCAATACTCCAAAAGTCTGAATCCATCAAATGTGATTACGCTGGTAGGTGGGTGGACTGAAATAATTAGCAAAATACCTTATAGAAGACAAACACAATTTATGAAGTCATGATCTGCAATGCCCGACATGGCCAAGATTCCTGGAATTCCTCAAGAGTCATAAGGAAAACAAAGAACTTTGGTACAAGCCAAAGCACTTCTGTTCGGTTCAGTACTTCTACTGATGCCTTGGGTAGGCTGACCTGGAACAGAGACTGGACAAAACTAGAGGATAAAGTAGGTATTTATTAAAAGGCCTTTAAGGATACACCTTGGGCAGTACAAGAGCCTGGCCAGAGCTACACCCAAGGTGGACCCCAAATGGTCACAAAATGGACAACCAGTCATGTCTTACACTTTTATAAGTTTTGGTCTATTTGCATATTGGGGTTTAATTGTCCAATTACAGCTACAGATTATGAGGGCCCTTCCTGCTTGTTTTCTCTCTTCAGTCCACCATTGTTTATGCTTTTGGGCCAGAAAACTTGTAACAGTTGTCCTTGGTCTCTATCTGGAAAAGGATTTGTTTTGTCTACCTACCCTGTGAAGAGAGCTTACTAACACTTAATATGAGGCTCAGAACTACACACCTAGGCAGCACAGAATCTGAAGAACAAGAAAGCTAAAACTTAAGGCATCACTACAAGGTGGACATGAACATCATGGAAGGATAAAATACAGTCATTGTTTTGTATCAGGCTCTGTTCTCAGGAGGGAAGTTGTACAACAATAAGTACATTAGTTTGCTCAGACATACATGTTAGACTAGTCATACAATATACTAAAATAAATAGCCAGACTCTAAGGGCACCAAGGACATTTATGCAAATTCTCAAAAATTTTAATTCCAGTTAGTCCATAAAATTAAATCCATATAATTTTGCTATTCTACCACTGCACCTTCCCTGTTCTTCCACAGTATTTATTATAACCAGTACCATAGGCCTTGACTACATATACCTTAAAGCAGGAATTATTGCTTTTTTGTGTATTTTAACAGCTACCAGTGGAATCTCACACTGATTACGGCTCCTGGAAAGCTACTGGGAGGCTTGTATTTTAGGTAGTGTTGTATTTATTTGCCAACAAACCCAGTTATACTTTCAAGACAATTACTGTTTCTGTGTGTTGAAAATGGCAGAACCTGCACCTAAATGATCTTCAACATTGACTTGAAAGCTAGTATTTAAATTAAAAGCTACTGTTTTATTCCTCCTGACAATCATTTTTCAGTTAGAGTTTCACTTTTGAAGTTTAATTAATGTATGTTAACTGCTTAAAAGAGGATAAAATCAAATGTGCATTTAGCAGCTTTGTGCTGTCCCATGTTATACCACAAGAAGTCTCTGTCTTTGCCAAAAAATTGCTGATTTTATCACATGGAGTTCTATGGTTATCATCACACTAACAATGAATTTCAAATATTCCTGCATATGCATAATCAATACGTGAATCCTTTTTTTACTACAATGTCAAGAAACTGCGGAAGTGGTATCTACAAACAGTTTGAGTGTTGCATATTTGTGTCTGCAGTCACACTCATACAACCACAATTGGTAAAATTTTAATACTAAATTCATCCCTATATTGTCTGTCCACATACTCAAAGCTTGGCCAACATTAGATACTCAATTCCTGCCCATGCAGCTTCCATACAATGCACTTCCACAAGGACAGCACCTAATTGCATTTGCTCTTACATGAGAATGCATTCCTTTACTGTATCATTTTCAGCAGACTACACAGGCTCAGAGCAGCAGCTTCTGCATATTTTTATTTGGGGGGAGCAGATAACACTTTGTACTGGCACAAATGCTTGGTTTTCACAGCTTCTGTCACCACTGACAGCACTTTCAGGTAGGTGCAAGCAATGCCATAAACAAACAAGAGCCAAATACACATATTTGGATTTAAATTGCTTGCTCATCCTCATATAGGACGAAGCAAAGCCAATCCTCATTTCTCTTTTCCTTTAGCTTACTGTGTCATTTGCTATGCTCCTTTCACTTTTAGCATAAACCAGCCTTCAGGCACTAAACAACACTAGTTGAATCACCAAGCACTGTTTATCACAAACTCTAAACAAATAGGATTTCTGTATGGAAAAACTGATCTAAAATTATAAAATGCAAAAGGGACTCAAATTTAGTTTAAGGAAATTTGTCTCACATATGTCTTTATTCTGAATATTTTGACTGCAAACATCATTCGAGATATTATGGATACTAAAGATTTTACATATGCTCAACCAACAGGGACACTTCATAGAAGAAAAATCCATGAGGTCCTGTTAAGTAAAACACCATTGCTTGTGGCTCTGGAACTCCCTGAGCTTTGAATCATTAAAGGCTAGAAGCAGCTGGAACAGGTTGTGCACAGAGGAGGCAGATGCTCATCTCTGAAACATTCAAGGTTAGGTTGGACAGGGTTCTGTTTTAGTTGAAGATGCCCCTGCTCATTGCAGGGGTGTTGGACTAGGTGAGCTCTCAAGGTCTCTATCAAACCAAACTGTTCTATGATCCTGTGCGATGTATCTTGGAGAGGTACCATTGTGCTTCTACACTGTTCTTACACTCATCTCAAGGTATCTGCTGCTGACCACCACTGAGGACAGGACACCAGCCAGATGACCTTTGGTCTGATCCAGTATCACTCACAGTCTCTCTCAAACAGCATCATGTAGAGTAGCAACACTATCATGGCTTTTCTAGGTGGTTTAGAACTATCCCAACAATAAATGTGATTAAAAATGCCATACATTTATTTCTTTTTTTTCCATTTACTAAGGATTCACAACATAAATTCAAAAGTTTGACGGCATCTTACTAATGTACAAATGTTTTAAGGATGCAAATCAAATGGTTTCTGAATGTCATATCTCATTTACTTTCTTTACTTACTATGAATAAACCTTACATATTTTTATTACAGTAATACCCAAAAAGGCATTGTTATGCTAACATGCTAAATAAATACATAAAAGACATCATCTTTGCCTCAAAAGTACTTGATGTAGGTCAAGAAACAATAGATTAACAGAAAAACTAAATAGTAAATAACCTGAATTACTTGAGAGGTAGTTTGGAAAATCAAGTCATCTGTGTTCCACAATGATTTTGAGAAAAAAGTGAATAAGCAAATAGTGTAACTGATGGCTGAGAGTCCTCCTTTATATGCCCCAGGGTAACCAACTACCATCACTCAGAGAGTGAATCTATAACCAGTTTGATTCCATCAAATGGGTTTAGAACTCATCTTGTCAGCATATTTGAACAGCTCACACCATACAGTAATTCATTCTTCTGGCCAAAACAAAAACACAAACAACTGAACACGTGGCCATCTTACACAACATCCACAGAACAAGGAAGAGGTGCCAAGAGTGAAGAGCAGACAATTCAACCATTCAAACACAAACTGAAACAAAATAAACCACAAAAGCCAAGCAAAACCAAAAGTGCACCCTTACAACTAAAAAACTAAATGGAAGTATCAAGATTCTGATTCATTTTAGCAGTTAAAATCTCAGTATCTGATTTAAATAAAACACTATATAGCAGTGAATCTCAGTTTTCAAGTGGTAAAAAATACCAATCTCTAGGACGTAGCCCTTCTTATCTTAAAACTGTACCACAGTTCACACAGAATCAGAGTGAACAGGTTTTACCTATTAACTGAGAAGAACTGCAAGCTATAAAACACACCTTGGATTCAGGAAAAGTCTGCAGACTATAACATTCCTAACACCAGTCTTCTGACATGCTTAGGCCAGTGTAAAAGAAGGAATCTCCATTTTACACAAAACTTCCCTGCTACAGAAAACAAAATTCAAACCCTACTTCTAGCCAGACACATACTATACACTTTTGACAATATTTGATGCTGAAATGCAATTCAAAGAATTCAGACAGTAGAAAAAGCAGATGTCTCCATGTTTAAGTGTCCAAAAAGTACTTTCAAGAAGACATTTTAAACACCCACTAGCATTAGACTTATCTTTAGGAAATGCGTTTAAGAAAAGTAGGATTTTGAAACTCTTTCACATCTTTTACATGAGCCATCTCCAATCAGTACCATTACCACTTAAAAAGTGCCACTCCAGTCCCAGTACTATTTAATCCATGTGCATCAGATATAATCCTACTTTTTATGGACTATTTTTATAACTGCTTAGTTCATACAATTGGAAGCAAATAACAAAATATCTGGAAATGTGTTACAAGCTTTCCAACCAAAAGAAAAGAATTCAAACTAAACTAAATTCATTTAAACAATAAATTGAAACAAAAAAAAAGGTTGAGAAATACGTAAAAAATCTAAAACAACATTGCAAAGAACACTATGTTTCTAAACCTCTCCCTCATCATTTTATTCCCCTTCTTTTAAACAAAAAAATATTAATAATTTAAACTTTTGGGCACAGCATGAGGTTATTTTTTAATGTTACGATATTCTACAAAATATAACAAAAAAGACACTTTCTTTTTAATCTACCAACTTCTTAAGAAGCAAAAGTCAAAATCTGCAGAAGTAATTTCTAAAGTGCTTCAAAGAAAGTGTCTGTACTCACCAGCACTGCCACTTTCTGATTTTTCTTCTGATTGGTTTTCTGGAAAAAAAATAAACAGAAAAGTAATCATTATGTTTCTGTGTTGATTATTTGAAATTACATCTAACCACTGGGTTGCAAAGTAAAGAATGATAAATCATGATAAAATCAAAATCACTGCATTTGATTTATTTTTATAACTATACCTTCTGAGGAATGATTTGCTACTAGGAGCAATAAAAAAATATCTCTTTAGTGCCCAAACTCACAAATGGAAGAAACTGTTAAAAAGAAACTGTTCAATGAGAGAACTCTATTGCACTGCTGACAGAACTCAGTGAGAACAAAGTTACACATTTATACAAAATCAGTAGTAGGATTATGCTCAAGCAATGTACATTATTCATTTATCTCACTGGTCAGCCTAGACAAACAAATATTTTTGTGTATTACAAAAATAATCAGGGTTCTGCAAAAGAATGCTCTTAATTGACATTAGGTAAATTTTTGACCTTGATCGACCCTTTCTACAGGCCATGTAAAAATTTATTTCTGCAAGATTTTTCCTCTCTGGTTATTTGTCCTCAAAATGCACTATAGTCCTTTGGTATTTTTTTGTCAGGTATTTGTACTTGTCAAGTACAATACATATAATCAGAAACATGTCCTGTTCCATGTAGCAGAGAATGGTAAGTATGTATGAAACAGACACAGTGTTGCAAAGTGATTTGCTAAAAAAAAAAAAAAATTATCACTCTGGTGAATGGCAGAGTCGGATTCAGAAACAGCTTTCTTCAAGAAATTCCAATCCGTCTTTTCAAAAAATGGCTGCCAGTAGATGTATTGTGGTAACCTGAGTTGTAACCTCTACCAAATATTTAAGATTAAACCTCTCCACCAAATATTTAAGATTAAACCCCTCCATTAATTTGTCAGTATTATATTTGACTGTTCCTCCTGTATTTGTCCTTTTTATGCATCCTCTGATGCAGAGAACAAAAAGAACATTTTCACTTCCCTGAAACACAGTTAGAAATGGTAAAACATACTTGTCCTATGCTTTCAACTCAGGCAAGTTACAGCTGTCATTACAGGCTATTTACTTGCAGGCTGTGAATTACTGCTCTAACTTAAAGTAATTTTCGAGTTCAGTTCCGTTGATAATTCCTGCCATTTACAGGCTGGGCATTAAAAGAACTGAAAATGTGAAATATTTTAGAAAACCTTCTTCTTGCCACTGATAGTTGCTGCCTTTGAAGGCTTCTGTCCCTCTTTTCTCATTTGGATGACTTGAGAGCCTGAGGACTAAACACAAACATAAAACCCAGTATCTTACAGCTGCTTTCTTTACACCAGGTGCCTGTCATTAGTCTTAGCAGCTGAAAGCACCTGATTCCTCTATGAGAAACAATCATTATATGGCCCCTTCCCAGCTATGCGCAGTCATGAAGTGAGTAAAGACCCCTGCAAACTTTCAGACATACATACTGGATAGCCTGTTTGCAGAAAACCAGGTATTTTCTTGTTGACATTATTTTTGTGCATATTTGGCACATTTAGAGCATGACATAAAACAAATGCCCAACCAATACCCTAACTCAATTGTGACTTAATGAAGGAAACATTCAGCACACACACAAGAAGTAGAGAGGATGAAATGAAGAACACACAAACATACAAAGATATGAACACCCATCTGAAGTGAGAAGTGAGATGCAACTGGACTTCAAGCTATTCAATTTCAACTTGGTTTCAGTGGAAGACCAGAGCTACCTCACCAAAACTACTCCCAAAGTTATCACACTTGAACATTGCTAAGAGCATCTCTGATTCAAATAGCAATAAACGTACCTCATGTCTACAGGGAAACTGCGTGTGTTTTTATCTGCCCTCAACAGCAGACAAAAAACCAGACAAAATTCAAGTCTAGCAAAGAAGCAGCATTTTTCTTCTTCATCATTAGACATCTCAGTTTTGTTATAATCAATTCACAAGTTCTGCTTTAAAAATCTTCTCGGCATTAATACAACGAAGAAGGTAAAGGAAGTTGTACTATGTCTACCTAATATATTTCATTAATTCAGACTACAGCTGCTCAGCCTCCTCTACAACATGCAAGAGTTGATAAATATCACTGATAAACATCAACAGATTGGGGTTGGTTAGCTGGGGTTTTTTGTTGCTAGTGGGTTTTTTGCTGTCACTGAGGTAGTGGGTGGCGGTAGCATGTTGGCTTTTTACACATGCATCAGTGAGACTGAAAACAAAAGGTATTCTAAATCAATGAAGTATGCAAAAAGACTATTCCCATCACACTTAGTCCATTCTAACAGACCATACATTTTGTGTGTTATCCCTGCCAGCCAGATGAACCTGCTTTACAGTACTTTTTTAACCCTACAATAAGCATATGAAGTAATTTAACAAATATAATTTCCATTTTTTTGAGATGGAGAAGGAGCATGATGTAAGCTGAAATTGTTTTCTAAATGGACTGTATGTCTCAATTAATACACGCAAAATTTTGAGCCATCAAAATTATGTCTTTAAACTAGCTTGAGCCACAAATTCTCTGACCAAAGGTTTCATCTTTATGATTCTCAAAAATATTTAGAAACTTGCATAAATGCCATAGATTTGAAAGGCTGCTGCTGCTTCTTCTTTTGATCATGAGGCTGCTGATAGGTTTTCTGCTTCTGCTAACAGTCCAAAAAAGACTGAAGTACATAACAGAACAAAGAAGCATTAGGCTAGATCCCAAAACCTTCTGGAGAGTGGAATACGTGGTTGACAGCCTGAAGAGAAACAACTGGAAGTACTGTTAACGTAGACAGGTACACGTCAAAGCTCCTCACCAGACTGTACTAAGATGGCAGAACAGTGAGGGTGTTTATTTCCTAAATAACAGTGTGATGAGGAATTTCGGAATTCATAGACTTATCTAATAGAATTGGAAACAGTATTACAAGGCACCAAGATTCTGAGCACATTGTATTATACTGAAAATAATTAAGTGTAATTAAAGAAGTAACTGCTTTAATGAAAGGTTTTTATTAGGGTTTGTTCCCTTCACATTTCTTTAATGGCTGGATATAGCTGATATTTAAAAATACATATACACAAAATACAGAATAAAAACCTCTGAATATTCTTTTTCACTGGAATACAATTGCACATTCTATGTCATATGGTAGGTGGGATTCATGTACAAACTCAGAAAAGGTCCTTTCATATATGAGAAGATGTATAAAGGAAAAAACCCAACAATTCAAAACAATGGGAGAATTTTCAAAGAATGTGGGACTAAAGGAGCTCTTATTGGGTATATAGACAGAGTTACATGTATTGTTGAACAAGAACACAAAAAATATTTGAGCGTCATTAACTGAATTTCTGAAGGAGGGAAAGCTCAGGAAACTGAAGAAAAACAAAATATTAAAAGCCAGCAATGTTCTGTGAAGCATGAAACAGTGAGACAATCCATGCATGAACGCTGCTCAGAAGCAAAGCTCTGGTATGTGTTCTGTCAATGGAATTCTCTGAACAGTTTTTACTTTCAGTAAGATGGAAAGAGCATGAAAGAATTTAAAGACGCAAAAATAGACATTACGGCTATCCCACTTACGAAGGGGGAGTTGTGAAGATATATTCAAAATTTAAATAAAATGAATCATCTCATACAACTTTACAGAAATATCTTATACTTTATTTGTGTCTACAGTGTAAAATTTTCTCCTCCACCCATCAGTTCTTTACAGTCTGAGATGCAATTGCCTGCCAAGGTCTCTGTTTTCACAAGCCATATTAGTAGCACCTTTTTCCAAAAACCAGTTCAATAAGAAACTTTTATCGTCATCTCTAACAAAGCTGCAATTTTATTTATATTAAGATCCAGCAAACCTGAACTACATGCTGGCAGAAAAATTAAGCATCGGGCAATTAAAGCAGTAAGGGAAGTAATGCATAAGCATCATCAGAAAAGTTTGCAGTTAAATGTTTAATAAAAGTGTCTTCCCATTCCTTCAACCAAGAAAGAAACTGTTAAATTACAGCACTATCTTATGCTAGGATGTCTGCCAGTGGGAAGCTCAGAAAACAATTTTAACCAAATATACCCTATGGATCAGACCCGTGAATTGCCCCTAGACAGTTTCTAGCTAAACATACAAAAGAAGAATTCATTGTGTTCAGTAAGACACATTAAAATATATGTGATATCTTCTGCTTTTCACCCGCCAAAAAACCACAGCTATGATAGCTGATGACAAAGATAAGATAAAATGACTGGAAGCACAAATAGCATTGTTGCATAGCAACTGTTGATGTACATATGGTGATGTTTATGGAACAGAATGTAGTTCATATTTAATGCAGAAATAATACCAAAAGCAGCCTAGACAGCAAGACCTAGACAGCAAGAGACAAGTGTGCTTTGGATCCCTCTGCAGACGTGATGGAAGCCATGCTTCCCACCAGCTTTGTTACACTCCTGCTCAGGAACGCCACCACAGGCCTCCATGATCTGACCAGCAATGAAGACAACACAACGTCCACATGTGCAACAGCCTTGCAAAGGAACTAGGGAGATACTTTGCAACTACCACCTTCAGAGTACACAGTATTATTCACTGGGGCTATTTCAAAATACAGAAAAAGGAAAAGAAAAGAAAATAAATGGGAGAAATCCCAGAGCTAATCCAAAGAGAAGATGTGTGAAAGCCTGCACAGGTCAGATTTTTAACAGTATCTGGGATGGGCGCTACGCTACCAAGCTTCCAATTAGTTCAGATACACACTACAGAGCAAGAAACTGCAATTCATTATATTTTGGACAGAATAAAATGCACCTTAGAAGAGCCTGCTGCTGTCCATTAACAAGTATGGAACCACCAGAGATGCAGACATTTATGGTGAATGAACTAAAGGATTTCTTCCAACACTACAAGTAGGAAAAGCAAGTTCAGTTAAGACAAAGCAAAACAAAACCCACTGAAAATCTATTCAGAAGACTAGAAATTACATCATGCAGAAAATATTAAATTACTTGTCAAATTTGATCTTTTTTGCTTGCTCTAAATGACCTGATGAGTCAATGTGAAGTGCTGAATTATCCAGAATATAAAAACTGCCTACAGCATCTTCCAAGACCACAGCATATTTCAGAAAAGCCATCAAAAAGACAGTCACAACAACATAAGGATCCCAGAGAGAATAGATCCAACACAGAGAATAGATCTTAGGACATTCAATGTGCTCAAAAAAAGGGTGGAAGGGGGAACAAATCACAAACCCACAAACAAAAAGAAACCCCACCCTATACAAAACAAACCCAACTGCTTTACACCATTTGCTCTGGTTGATTTAAGTCACTCCTCAATAAGGGTATTGACTGAGAGTAATAGTGCATGAAGCACTTTTTTATCCATATGTCATTTGCCTAATTCCTCAATTGCACCCTTCTAAATGACATCAGCAGTTCCACACCAGCTTCATCTTTGGCCCATGGTTCAAAGTGACATATTGCTTGTGTTACATGGTGCAGTTTAAAAAAAGAAAAGGAACAAGATGCTTTTCAGAAAAAATACGCTAATGATAATATGAAGACTAATACTGGTCTGTGAACTTATGAATGAATGAATTTCAATTTCCTATTACTGCCTTACTGTGGATTGATTGATGTGCAAAGACATGTAACTTTTTAGAGAGTGTTTTTCCATGGTCAATATAGTGGGGTTTTCCATGGGGATTTTCTGGCATTCAATACAGCAGCAGCCTTTCTTTCAGTTGGTACATCTGTACAGTCCACTCTTCAGACACCTGTTTGCCCACTAGCCATAATTCACTTTGAAATTTGTTGAAAATGGACATGGAGCTCAAAACATGTCTACACATTTAAGCACATGAGTGTAGGTTCAGAAACATGGCACCTGTAAGGAATCTGACTGGAGTTTGGAATATTTGTGTCAAGTTCATTTTTTAAAGCAAAAAACAGTCAAGCAAGAAAAGCACAATAAAGTTTATTTTTGATTGTACTGTCACTGTACCAACTTAAATGCAACAGCAAAAGATTTTAGCCATTTTGCATTTAAATCAGTTTCAGGAAAACTCATTGACTGCATGTTATGCTTGCTAATCTCAAACAAAATCAAATTTGACAGGGTCTATGCTTATTCAGTGCTTGATTCTAATCATTTCTCATGTAACTATGTACCTTTTGCTCCCAATTATTATATTAACTTCTACTCAGTAAATCCAAATAACTTTTTCTAGTTGCTAGGAAATGCAAAATTTTTAATTGATTAAATAAAAAAAATGGATAGCAGGAAAATCAGCATTCTTATAAAAATTATATTCACAGCAGAGACCAATTCAAGGGGAAAAAAACAAATACCAGGTCATACAAAAAATACATGGGAACACAAAAACATGTTTTTTCAGTCAAAACGCTAAAGGACAATGTACACAACGTACTGCACCCTGTATTGCACTCCACGTTCCCTCAGCTCTCTCCAACAGATTCAGAGCTGAAATGTACATGATAACCCCAGAGAACTTAAATCATTTGCTCAATCACATCAAGTAATCAGACAGACACAAAAAAATTACAACAGTGTTATCCACGCAGAAAACAACCAAATAGCCAAAATTGGACTGCCAAGTCTTCTGTCTTTTACAGCACTGAGTTTACTGAAAGCAGATATATTGGAATAGTAACAACTTTAATTCTAACTTACCTACTGAAGTTTCTGTGAACACTGTTAAGGTCTGTCCTCCCACACTTTGCAGAAGAAATGGATGTTCCCTTGGTGCACTGACTGAAGCAGGCTTTCCTCCAATATCATTGATGCTTGCAAGCTCTTCATTCAAAGTAAATGACACCTAACAGTCACAATTGCCACAGTGTTACTAAACACACTCATACTGTTCCACAAGTTATGGGGAAACAAGAAGAGAGAAAACACAAGTAGTATAGCACATTTCTATTTCAAAAATAAAGGGCGTTATAAGATACCTTCCACACTGATCTCTTGTTGAAATACAGAATTCAAAGCTTTCATGTACTTAATAAAATCTACTCAGCTTTCAAAAAGCTGTAAATTACTTCCTCCTGAAGTCAGAGAACAATTTGATTTTACTTATTAAAATATACAGCATAATAGATTTTCAGCCATTGCTGAGTATGAGTGCTGAAAAATGTTTTGCACAACCAGGTGAGTTCAGAAGTGCTGAAGTACCACAACAAGTGTTACTAGTCTGGGACTCCTTAACTGCATACAGCCTAGAAGAGGTTTAAACACAGCTCCTTTGCCGTGCTCACACTGTGTGCTCAATACTAAAGCCAAGGAAGGGAGGACAGGATAACCAGAATCCCCAGACACAGGCCACAGCCAGGAACTTGAAGAGGGATACTTCACACCAACACCGTGTGCTTTTCCTGTGCTTCCCCCTTAGCATTTTGTACTAACGCATCTCAGAATGTTTGAAGAGAAGGTAATGAATGTGAGAGAACAGAGAGACCTGATACAAGTCCCACAGGCATCTATGAGCAGAGCTACTCAAGAATTCTCTCGTCCTGATTCTGTGGTACAATGCTTTGCCAGAGGTATAACAAAAAAAATGTCACATTAGAAACCAGCATGTTCTAAACAGTTTTTAGAATTCAAAACATAAACTGTAGCAATTACTTACTTCCGTTCTTCCTTGATTTCTGAAAAAGAAAATATTTAATATTTAACAACTATATAAATATTAGAAAATATTTAAGAGTGTTAATTTGTCAAGTTTAGCTTTCCTGATAAAAAAGCAAAATCAAATTCTAGTTCTGTTATTCATCTTCACTCCTGAGCTGTTCAATTTTTTGTTATACTGATGCCCAAGAATAAATGGGAAAAGTCAGCATGTGAGAACAGAAGCAGCAAAATAAAACATGTAAATAAAAACAAAATCCGCATTTGAGTTTCCTTAAATGCAGGAAATCAAACCTCATGTAATGGGACAGAGTGACTCCCCAGTATAATTTTGTACAGTTTAGATTCCTAATCACTACACAAGCAAATACTGTTCATGGATAGAGAAATATCCACACTGTTGGTAAGCAACAGGATTTTGTCTTACAACAGGTGCAACAATACTAGGTAACTTCTGAGAAATGCAACCAGTAAAGGCTTACTTGACAATCCTTAGTTTTCCCACTTCACCTCTTCCTGAAGCTTTACTCCACTGTTGTGACAAGTATTTGGGGACCTAAGAAAAGACAAGAAATTTCAAGAAAAGCAGGTTTTAAAATTCTATACAAATTGTGTATGTGTAAATACTTTAAATGCTTTTTACCCTGACCACTTCAAAATTAAGTATGAGCTAAATATAGTAGACAATAGAGAGCCATAGATGGTTTTGGTTGGCAGGGGCCTTAGTGGACAGCTAGTCCAAACCCCCTGCAATGAGCAAGGACATCTGCAACTAGATCAGTCTGCTCAGAGCTCCTTCCAACCTGACCTTGAATGCTTCCAGGGATGCCACATCCACAGCTTGTCTGGGCAACCTGTGCCAGTGCCTCACCATCCTTATCAAAACATTTCCTCCTTACAACTAGCCTAAATCCACTCTCCTTTCACTTAAAACCATTACTCCTTGTCCAACTGCTATAGACCCTACTGAAATGTCTGTCCCCATCTTTCTCATCAGCCCCCTTGAGGCACTGGAAGGCACCTGTAAGGTCTCCCCGGAGCCTTTTCCTCTACAGGCTGAGCAGACCCAGCTCTCTTGATCTGTCTTCACAGAAGAGATGCCTCAGCTCTCTGATCATCTTTGTGGCCTCCTTTGCACCCGCTGCAGCAAGTCTGCATCCTTCTTATGCTGGGAGCCCCAGAGCAGGATACAGCAATCCAGGTGGGGTCTCACCAGAGCAGAGGAGCAGAATCCTCTCCCTTGATATACTGCCCATGCTGCTTTTGTTGCAGCCCTGGACAGAACTGACTTTCTGGGCTGCAAGTGCATGTTACCAGGTCATGTCCAGCCTCTCATCTACCAGCACCCCCAAGTCCTTGTGTCACAGTAGGACACGAAATAGATGGACCCCATAAAGTTGTTAGAAGAGAAAGAAGACTGACTTTACAATCAGTTTCTTTTATAACATGCTGCACTAAAAAGGTATATTATTGGTCCATCAGACTGACACTTCTCTCCATTGGTTAAGTAATAGGAAACAACACCTGGGGACAGTTGTTACGGGAAAGGGAACACTGTTTACTTAACTTGTTTTGAGAAATGGAGAGAGATGTTTTGAAAAGAGAAAACTGTTGACAGCTTTCCCTTGGGAAAGGAGCTAGCAATAGTTAGCAAGCTAAAAATTCAGGCTCAGAAGAGTCGAGCCAACATCCTTGTCCTCAGAGCTGCTCTCAGTCCTTTTCCCCCTCACCTTGCATTGACACTGGGGGTTACCCCAACCCAAGTGCAGGACCTTATGCTTGGCCTTGTTGAACTCTATAAAACTCATCCTAGCCCACTTCTCAAGCTATTATATACATATACATGCACATATACACACATATATATATATGTGCATATATATTCTGTTAGAGCAAAGGAAATAATGTAGCACCAATGTAGAGTCTCAAATGAGAGGAAAATCTTAGTAACTCCAATCTCAAATACTACTATCCAATCCTAACAGGCAGAAAAAGATCAGCATCATATTCTTAAACTAAGGAGTCTCTATATTTTATCAGGTAAAATTATACTTTTAAATATTCATTACAAATTATTATCTCTCTGGGGAAAACAAAATCAACCAATCCATCAAAGTGATGAGAAGTTAGGCAATTTCTGCTGTGAAGGGAAGGCTGAGAGTCTGGGAACCTCAGACACACTGAGCAACAGACCACAGCCTACTGTCACTCCTCCAACAGCAGAACCATCCCAGCCAAATCTGCCTCCCATCGCTCATTCCCAGCTCTTTGCTGCACTGGGCAAAGCCATTGTGCAGCCGATCAGTACATGGAAAGAGCAGGCTCATCTAGCTAGGAGGAGTGGGTGACTTCTGTTTTAGCTGCGCTGATTTTGTGTTTAGCAGGTGGAACAACCAAAGCAGCTTCCCAACCCTTTTTCCAGAACAGCTGCACAAAGTAGTGATTAGTCCAGGGACAGGAACAAGCCCTTCATAAACTGAGGATTAAAAGCTGCTGCAGTGCTGCTACCTCACCTACACGCTAATTCCTTCAGATGCAAAGGCTGTGGTATCTGCAACATTTAGTGACTCAGGCTCAAAATGGACAATTAAGGCCTCTGGCAAGGAGCACACTCCTCTGAACTCTACAGCCATGTTCTTTACTGGCACAGCAAAGTTTGTCCTGGCTCACACAGTCCACAGCTACTGAAAACACCTGTGCCCACGTGGAAAAACGGTGTGAGGCACAGCCAATAAGGAAGAGAAACGCACTAAGCAATGCCTGGGGCATTTTCTGTTTCAAGCAGCAAAGAAGCACTTTAAAACCTAATTTTCGTCTTGCATAGAGTAAAACTAAGCCAAGCTGGGGAGAAAAAGAGCCCGTTCCAATAACTTGCTGACACAGAACAACCTCCTAACTTCCTAAAGCTCAAATTAAATTAACACTAACTTTGCATTTATCAGTTCTTCAAGAACTCCAAAAGAGATCTTGGAACTGGTGCTTAGTTAGCACTTACCACCTTTAGACTCACAGCACCCATGAAGTACATGTGGAATAACTGCAAAATCCAGATGCCTCCAACTGCTCAGACAAACTAAATCGCAGTCCAGGTTCCCATAAAGTTCAGACAACTTTGGTCAAAAACATCACAAATGCACAACAGAAAGCCAAGAATTGGCACAATCTATTGACATATATTTTTTCAGTTCTCAAAGTGGTAACTTTCTACAGCAGATTCCATGCCAGATCAGGTACAGTTTTCTTTCTTAAGTCAAGATAAATGCCATGACACGCTCCAGCTGACTCAACAGCAATATTATTACGTGCTTGCACCTAATCTTTATTTATACTGCCAGCTAATAAGGTAGACGCACATTTAGTATGAGTGGACAAAGACTGAAGGGCTCTCATGGTGTTAAAGTCACCAACTTGCTATATAATACATTCAGACTGGGAATTTAGTCAGATTAGGAGGTTGCAGATCAATCATACTCTTTTCAGCTGCATAGGAAAATCTCAAAGAGTGCATTTAATCATCTTTCTGCTGGCCTACCTGCAGTCAAGGGCTATGCAGAGAAAGATGAAGAGTTATGAAGGGCTGTGATCAAAGGATTACTTCCAGCTATCCACAGGTACTCCAGATAAAACCAGGTGCTACTCACAAACCCACATGCTAGTGATGTAAACAATCAAGAAAGCCTAAATAAAGTCTTAAATGTCACAGCCATCTCATAATGTCTTTTTCTTTCTTTTAACTTTAACATAATAATTATGGTAAAGAGTCAGGTTTTAAAGTCTTAACAATCCTTGAAAGAACACACAGAAAACAACAGCAATCTGTTTTTTACAGGGCAGAATTTTCACAGATCCCACAGCAAGATTTTGAAAAATACACACCCACAGAAAGAGTGACCTGTGGACTGAGTGCCTGCCCAACTGAAAGGCCACAGAATGTAGCCTTCCAGGACAAGTGGCCTTTATTCTGGGATTCATAGGTAAGAACACTCTTTTCTCCAAAAGGAAAAAATACAATTTTACCACTTGAACAAATGTGACATACTAAGGAGCATCACTTCAAGACCTCTTCCCACTGCTGTCCTCTTGCTACTCATACCACAGAACTGCCCAGGCTGCAGTACAAGAGGCACGCTGCAGGCAGTGTAGGACACAAGGGCCCCTGCTCCACTCCTCTTTCAGCTTGGGCACAGCTTCCTACCTACCTTTAGAAGGGAACACAGAAGCAGCCCCTATCTGTAGCAAACTACTTCAAATTTTCTGCAAAACATTAAATTAGCTCTTTCTCTATATAGCAATCCATACACAGTGCATACAACAGAAACTAAGGCTGATGTCAGATTCTATGTTTTAATTTTTCTTTGAACATACAAAAAATAATTAAAGATATCTTTCTAGCTACAGAACAGTGCAGCAGATTAAATAAAAAAATCTGACCAACACACTCAGTGAACAAGAAATTAACATTCTAATGACTAACACCAAATGGGCTTCACTTTACCACAAGTATATAACCAAATATTCTTACTATTTCTCCACCTTAGCTTTCATTGAAAACACAAATAAAAATCCTGTTGCTTTCTGGATTTGCAACTAAAGCAACTCACTCTCTTTATGGCACCTCCTTTTACTGCTCATGCTTCTAAGATACTCATCACTACATTTTTTATTGCCTGTTAAGTAGTCTCTCTGGAATACTTCCTGTGTTAGCACAATGCATGATAAAAGGAAATCAAATAAGCCAGGTTTTTTATTCCATCAGAACTGAATGCTCTCTCCCTCAAAGGAAGGATAAATTCAGCCTCGTTGTCCTAGGTAGTGAAGATAAAAAGTACAGGTACTATGCACTGCCTTTCCTCTGAGTTGGAAGCCCTACTAACAGACATGGTTGTTGCCAAGTTCAAGTCCGAAGGAAATCAAACGATAAAATCCTGGAGACCTCATGTGATGGTCTAACATTGTTAGCATCTTTTCAGTATTTTTTACTATCATTAATATACAACAAGACAGACATAAGTCCAGAACACATGCATGAAGGACTACATCAGCATTTACTTGGAAGAGTAATACTCCAGCTTTCCTTTCAGTCCAGTTTTCTCATTAAACAGTGGCACCAACTGTAAGCACACGTGCCTGAAAATCCCTTGTTTCAGGAAACATCAAACTGTATCAGATCAAAGGACAAGCAAGTTCAGTGTCCTGTCTCCAAACACAGCCAATGGCATTTACTTCAGGAGGAACATATGAAGAAAATCTATTTCCCCAGCATCCTCTGCTAATTTCTAGGGTGTTTTAGTGGACGTGGGGTTTGGCAGCATATTACTTTTTCTCAGTTCAATTTTCTTGCCTGAATTTGACTGGGTTTGAGTTTCTGGGAAGTTCTGACATTCAGAACTTCTAATTGCAAGTTCCAAAGTTTAACTACACATTGTGCAAAACCTCCTTTGCTTGCGCTGAGTCCCATCAATGAATTAATCTAACGCACCTCTAATTGTGTTTGAACAGATTCTTTCCTGTTCACCTTTGCCTATTCACTTCTTCCTTATCCACCCACGACATTACTCATTGCTTCAGATCTCTACCAGATTTCCAAATCCTCTGAACAGCCTAAAAGGTAACAACCTATTTCAGAGTTCCCCCCACAGCCATCATTCCTGGTTGCCATGACCAGACCTGGTGCACTCCTCTGTACCGTTCCCAGGTCCACTGCACACTTTCCACAGCAGGGGGGATGAGACCACGGCTACGCAGCGCATTCCAGAGAGAGACAACATGATGGTACAACAATATTTTCTCTTCTGTTTTCTGTGTCTTTTGTAATCATGTCCAATGTTGACTCTGCTCATTTGACATGTTCTTATGGCGTTATCCCCGTGTACAGAAAAAAAACACTCCTCCTGAATGACAACAACCAGCAGAAACCAAAGTGCTGCGTACATATGATTACGATTGGGTTTTTTCCATGCACACCAGATTAGATCTTTCAACTCCTAATTTCATCTGTCATTTCATCATCCTGTTACTCAGCATGTCATGATCTACTTCTGCAGCTTTCTGCTGCCAGCATCCATAGGTAGTGCCCAGGAAAAGCTAGTACAATTAGAGCACTTGCACGGTGTCCACTGTGGCTTCGTGACACCACACACACGGGTGTCAGTACGTAACAGGAAACCAGACGCAGCAACCTGACCGCCAAAAATTCTGCACAGCAAAGCTAGTCTGAAATCCCCAACCATTTTTAGGGGCCACAGTAAGAAGTTTTGGTAGTTGAAGTATGATGGTGTTACACCCTCCTCACTACCTAGGACTAGTATTTGGGTACCACCCTGTCCTCAAAGGTTTTTTCAAGGTGATGGCCTGAACCTAATCCTAAAGGAGGAAGGGGAGGAAGAACTGTTTCTTCCAAGACAGAATAAATATAAGTCTAGAAAAAGAGGAGCACACCCAGAGAGAACTAGAAGCAGGCAGGGCACATGTTCCCCCATCAGCTTCAAGTTCCTTTTTCTGAAACAATACTTGGTATTGGCAGCAAAATGTCTTGACAGCAAAACACTCACTCCAGGAAACAGAGCAGTGCCAGCCTGCTAGTGGTAGTACCAGACTGGAGTGTGGCCCTGCATCAACAGATATGATTTGATGCCCTCACTACCTTTTCACAGCCCCTCCATTGCAGCTGTATTTCACTAGCACCAAAGGGAGCTGTAATGACAAGACATCAGCATTCACTTTCCCTCTTGGATGAGAACAGTTTTTTAATCGGGACGTGAATCTGGGCACACTCAGAACTTTTTCCAACTCTCTAAGTTTTGGGGAAATAAAAGTTATACTGCCATGTTTGTTGCTCATCACAAACCACTAGCAAGGAAGAGATGTTTTACTGTGAGGCTGGTGAGATATTGGCAAAGGTCGCCCAGAGATGCTGCAGACACCCCATCCCTGGAAATGTCCAACGACAGGCCGGATAAGGCCCTGGGACACCAAGCCTAGTGGGAGATGTCCCTGCCCACGGCAAAGGGGGTTGGGACTAAACGATCTTTAAGGTTTATTCCAACCCCTCAACATTCTGCGCTTGCTCCCCGGTAGCCCAACTTTCCCTGCCATGTCTCCTTTACTCAGCAGGCATCCGGGCCAACCCCGCGCTGTCCCCGAGAAGGAGAACAGGCACGGCGGCTGTCCCGGGTCAGAAGGCGAGCCTGACGCGGGCAATCCAGGCCTCACGGCGCCCAGCCCGGGCACGGCGGGGCGGGGACGAACGGAGGGGCCCGGCTACCACGGGCCGCGCTGGGCCGGGCCCGGGGCCGCGGCGGCGGCTCCTCACCTTCACCAGCCACATGCCCGTGTTCTGCTTGGCGCCGGTGAGGTCCAGCTCGCCCTTGTCGCTCATGGCTGGGCAGAGGCCGGGCCGGGCCGGGCGGCGAACGACACGAGCAAGCAGCGAGCACGACAGCGAAGCGCACCCGGCGCACGGCGGCCCGCGAGGGACAAACCTCCTCCGCTCGCAGCGCACGGCGGGGCGGGCCCTCGCTGCGCCGGGGCCGCGGGTTCGGCTCCCCGCCCTGGCGGGGCCCTGGGAAGGGCGGGGATCGGTGGTGGCCGCGGAAAGCTCCAGTATCACAGAATATCCTGGGTTCGAAGGCTCCCGTAAGGATCATCGGGTCCAGCTCCCGGCCTTGCACAGGATACATATGCCTGAGGAGCATTGTTCAAATTCTTCTTGAACTCTTGTCAGGCTTGGTGCTGTGACCACTCCCATGAGGAGCCTGTTCCAGTGCCCAACACCCTGTGGGTGAAGAACCTTTTCCTGATATCCAGCCTAAACCTCCCCTGACACAACTTCAGGCCATTCCCTCGGATCCTGTCACGAGGAGGTTGTAATTGCAACGAGGTCTCCCCGCAGTCTCCTCCAGGCTGAACAGACCCAGTGACCTCAGCTGGTCCTCACATGGCTCCCCTCAAGACCCTTCCCCATCTTCATTGCCCTCCTTAGGACGCTCTGTAACAGCTTAATGTCTTTTTTATATTGTGGCACCCAAAACTGCACACAGGACTCATGGTGAGGCAGCACCAGCACAAAGCAGAGCAGAAAGTTATTCCCTCCTTGTACCAGAAGAGTTATCCCAGCATGCTGAAGAAAGACAGCAGCATGCAAATAATCTAGAGCAACTGGAGGAGCAGCCTGGAGAGAGGAGGCACTACCATGAATGACAGTGCCCTTCTGTGTGGGAGGGAATTGGTGGCTAGAGGAGCAGCTCCTGTGAACGGGATCAGAGCATCATGGTGTGCCCAAAGGCCACAAAAGTGAGGGAAACACAGCTGATTAATCGTTTACTGGGAATAAAAAGCAAAGAATTAAGCTTAGCTTCCCAAAAAGGGAATCAGGAGGAAGTGTTGGAACAGGCTGTCTAAAGATAGGACATTTTCGGTGTCTGAGATGCCCTCCTATGTCCAGAGAGAGAAAGTGTCTGCCCATCCTACTCTGAGATAGGGATATTTGGCTTAGAAAAACCTAAGTCCTTATTTTACGACTGTCTCTATCCCTGGGGAGGTTTTCCCCCCTTGCAGTTTAACCTTGTTATCTCCCTTCTGTGCACTGTGGGCACAAGAAAGACATGGACATATTGGAGACACTGGCATAGGTTGCCCAGAGAAGCTGTGGATGCCCCATCCCTGGCAGTGTTCAAGGCCAGGTTGGCCTGGACTCTGAGCAACCTGGTCTAATGGAAGGTGTCCCTCTCCACTGCAGTGGGTTTGAACTAGATGATCTTTAAGGTCCTTTCCAATCCAAACCACTATAAGATTCTGTAGCATGGAGAGCATTTTATTATCTGCCTCTCTTCTTTACTTTATTCTTTTACTGAGATGTAGCCCTTTGATTTGCCTCTTCTCATACTAAATAACTTCAGTTTGTTCAATTCCATCTCTTAGGTCTATTTTCTAGACCTCTGATTATGTCCATTGCTCTCTGAATTCCCCCAGTACAAGTTTACATCCTCTTTGAAGTCTGGTTGCTCAACAGTGAAGGTTATACTCCATCTGAGACTGTGAGACTCAGCAGCAAGCAGAGGTTTTTTTTCTGGTACAATATGCAAGAAATTGCTCATCTGGCTCACAGAA
Organism: Donacobius atricapilla; assembly: GCA_013397315.1. Lineage (NCBI taxonomy): Eukaryota > Metazoa > Chordata > Aves > Passeriformes > Mimidae > Donacobius > Donacobius atricapilla. The sequence goes on from WBMY01015187.1 coordinate 593,291, forward strand.
AATGATCTCAGTATTACATCTCAGATATGATAGTCTGCCTTTCTAATTATAGGCAAGCATCTAGGTAACCAAGGGGGACAATGTTTCTATATGTATCTGAAGCAATAACAGCTAACACTGAATTATTACAGTGATTAGAATTAGTTACATTTAAAATTAATTACATTTAAAAATTGCTTTTGTTTTTACATTGGAACTGTGTTTGCAGAACTCAGCTGGGAGGGTGGATAGATCTTATGTTGTTAGTCAACTTCCACTGAAAATTCAGTTTTCTTTAAGACAATCTTACATAGACACACTAGAGGCTCCTCAAATGCTAATAAAACTGGAAGTGGATGCATCTCAACAGTTGTATGACCAGCCCCATTTTCTGGGACTGTGTCACCCCCAAATACTGTAGGTCTAAGACCCTTTGGTTTTGTTCACCTGGAAAAAGAGTGGATCTACACAGAAAAACACCATTTCTTTACAATCTGCTCTGGATCCTGCGCGTAGAATCATAGAAAAGTTTGGGTTGAAAGGGAGCTTAAAGACCATCTAGTTCACAACCCCCTGCCCTGAGCAGGGACGCTTTCTACTTGATCAGGTTGCTCAAGGTTCCATCCAACATGGCCTTGAACACTTATAGGCATAAGGCATCCACAGTTTCTCTGGAAAATTTGTTCCAACATTTCACTACCCTCATTTAGAAATATTTCTTTTCTGATGTCCAATCTAAACCTACCCTCTTTAAAACCATTGCACTTTATCCTTTCACTACAGGCCCTGAATAAAAAGTGTCTCTCTTTCTTGCTTGTAAGCCCCTTCAACGTACTAAAAGGCTGTAAAAAGGTCTCCCTGGGGCTTCTGCTTCTCCACACTGAACACACCCAAATCTCTCAGCCTGTCTTCATAGGAGAGGTGCTCCAGCTCTCTAACCATTTTACTTTCTTTCCTTTGGATCTTATCCAACATGTCTGTGTCTGCCTTGTGCTGGAAACCCCAGGGCTGGATGCAGTCCTCCAGGAGGGATCTCAAATGCGCCCCCAGGATAAACACTGAATTAACAATAAAGTTGTCCCTCTGCCACTGCTTCCAGCTCAGTCTGTGTACTCAGATCACATGCACCAGCATGTTTTAAAAAGAAAAAAGCAGTGGAACGGATGTCTCTAATAGGGGTGACATTTGCAGCAAAGCAACGTCATGGGAGTTCAGATGAGCCTGTGCTCCACCGGATGGAAGGAGAGGAGCTCCACTTGCAAAGAGCCCAGCAGCAGGCGACAAGAGCATGGCTGACCACCTCAGGACTCCTTAGAGAGGGAATCCATGAGGAGTCATCCCTCATATTCCAAGTGTAAATGACAATAGCAAAAATCTCTGCAAAAGCCTGACAATTGGGGTGGCTCAGCTGGCAACCCAGAGGGGAAGGCGGCCCAGCAGAGATCTCTCCTGGCTTCCTCCAGACAGCCTTTCCATACCTGTTTCCATGGAAACTGAATTTAAAGGGACAACAAGCAGGAAAAAGAATGCATTTTCATTAATTCCTCATTTAAAATCTCAACCTTGTGTTTGCCAGGGACACATTTAGTGCCATGGAGGAGGATCCAGGGGCCAGCTGCTAAGCTGCAGAGCTGTGTGTTAGTCACCCATTTTCTTCTTGCTTGCATGGAAACAGATGTGTCTGAGAGGAGAGGTGGCCAAATTCAGACTTACACAGCCTTTCTCTCTTTATTTTCCCCTTGTCCAACTAGGTGAGATGGAGAGTCAGCAGTGTAATCAGCAGCCACACAAAATTTCCCTTCATCTGTTTTAGGAACGGGCTAATTGATGGTGCCTGGTGGTGCTGGGTGAAAACCAGTACGGGAAAACATGCAAAAGGCCTGATGCTGCCCTGTTGAAGCTGATGGAAGTTCTGCATTTAGGAACCCATGTGCTTTCCTCAAAGCCCAGTGAGAACCAGGGAAGATGTGCTCCTGGCAGCTGGTGGTCCCACAAGATATCAGTGATAGACACCATCAGAGAGGTTTCTATGTGCTGGAGGAGCTGAGTGCTGCCCACATCTTGACGGTCCCTGAGTTCAGCTCTGTACACCAGAGCTGTGCTGGGCCTCCATGGGGTCAAAATATTTGGGTTTGGAGCCAGAGCTGAGATAAACTGTGAGGCACAGAGGGAATCTCCTGCAGAAACTGATTTTCGTTTGGGAGCATTGAGCCAGGAACAGTGTTCCACCGATAGCTGATGCTCTAACTTCACTCATTCCTGCCAGCCAACCTTCTCATAAACAAATTAAGGTGTGCGGGAAACTCATGTTGGAAGAGGAAAGCTAATTTAGGGAGGTTGTTACAACATTGCTTGTCCTACTCGTTGTTACCAGTATAACACAGCATTGGCAGAGCTCTGCTGCGCACAAGGATCTCTCCTATACCCTGAATACCTGAATTTTAAGACAGCAAAGCCTTCATGGACTTACAAGGATGCAAGAATCAAATCTCAAAACTACGATTATTGTTTGAACTGCTTGTGCTAGAGGAAGGCAAACTTTTGCCATCTTGAACTGTAGTGCATCATTTTCTTGTTTGTGATGCAGTTGGTCTGTGTAAGCTGGAAAAAAGAAAAGAAATAATTTGCAAAGATGAAAAGAACATCTGGGCAGATCGCAATCATTTATTTTGGAATAAGAGAAAAGAAATTGCGTATAACTTATTCCCAGAACAGGGCATGGCCCATCGAGCTGTATATATATTTCCTGAGGCAGCAAAGAATTCTCAGTGTATCTTTTTAAGACAAAAATATATGTTGGAGCTTTTGTGTTTTCAGACTGCTTTTGAGCAACATGTTAATAACAGACTTGTTTACTCCAAGCTGTTCTGTGGCAGAGAGTTGGAAAACATCAAGCACAGGGCTGAGCTCCTATTTCAGTACAATCCTAGGCAGTATGAAATCTTCAACATGGCACTTCTGCCGCAAAACACAACACAAAAAGGCAGTTCTGAACAGAGGGCAGCCTTCATTAATTAATTAATAATTTTTAATTCTTTCTATATATTTACAGCTACACATTTTTATATGTGCTGTGTATTGGAGAACACTTAGTTTTCACAATAATGGCACTGCACCTCTGCTGGCAGTTACAACCCATACCATGTCTTATATTAACAGTGTGCAGTAAATTTGACTGTAGGCAGCTTGGACTCTTGCTTGTTAGGATTTTTACCGTATTGTACTGGCTTGAAAGCAAAAGCAGTGAGAGACTCCAAGTCAGAAATACAATTTAATAGGAAGGAAAAAAAAAGTAGTAAAATAAAATAAATGCAGTAGTACAACCTGGCACTCTGTTAGTTAGGGTGGTGGTAGCAGTCCAGATGAAGCGGTCTTGTTGAAGACATGATCCCATAGAAAGCTCCAGTAGCTCTTGTTCTCTGGGAATCCAGTGGGTAAGAGCACCTGCCCCACCCCGCTATCCCAGATTATATCCATGTGGGAATGCTTGACTCCTTCCCCTAGGCGGAGCATCCCACAATGGAATGATGTAATTTTACTAGTCATGCAGTGGGTCCTTGATTGCCCATTAAACAGAGATCACTCCTGGAGGGAGTTACCCGTGAGTCACACAGCAGAGCATGAATGGGCCCATTAACAGAACATAGTCCGGAGGGTGGGGACAAGGGGAACACTGCCCCACCTGGTTTCAACAGCTCATGAAGATGGTGATAGGATACATACCTTGGGCATAATTTACATTGTAAGGACACATATCGAGGAAGGAGTGGGAGTGGGGGAAGAGAGAGAATTGAAAGACACAACTGCAAATTATTTTTTTTCAAAGGAAGAAAACACTTGCCAGAGAATTTCAGATACTTGGTTTGAACCTAATTTAAAATAATTTCTTTTAAAATTACCAGAAAATTGGCATAATCTCTTTAACTCGAGGTACTTTTTTGTGCCTCTCAGGCATTAAAAAGTATTATCTAGCCTTTTTCTCCAGTGTCTCTGAAGAAAGAGCTTTAAGCATGCCACATTTTCAACCGAGTAATAGTACAAAGGTAATGTGAGGTCTCAGCAACTTGTTGCTTTGTAAAGTGCCTTTTCATTGTAGGTGTATAGAAAATGTTACATAGAACTGAGTTTTTACCTGTTCTCCTGCACTCTTCGACATTTTTTCTGATCCTTTTCTCTGGTAATGTACTACCTCAGCACAAAGGGTCAGCACCATCTACAGTCACTCATCTCCTGGACTTTCTACTAATGAGTTGGTGAAGAACAAGGCATTTTCTGTTCAGGTACCAAAAAAAATGTTTTCAATGGATTTATTTCCCTTGTGTTACAATTTAACAAACTTGATTCTATGCCACTGATATTCCTTTTATTTTGTAGGTATAGGCAACGCACAGTCACCAAGGTATGTTATTGATGCATAAATTATCTCCTAATGAACTACTGTTTTGCAGAGGGAGCTTCCCAATGAGACTAAGAGAAGGCTGTGTGACTCAACTGAGCAAAAACAACATTAGTGACCAGAAGAACAAATCTACAAGGCTCCTAAAGAAAAACAGGACACTTTTGTTGAGAAGCCTGCCAGCCTGAAAGCATAGGCAGGTGTATATAATTTTGAGATTGTATACACACATAAATGCAACAAAAGCATCTAGTTTGTAGGTATCACTGTTCCAGAAGTGATCACTCTGGGACCCTTCAATGCCACGTGTGTCAGTGCTGTCATTAAAGGAAATAAACCACATGCATTTACATCTAACTTTGTGTCCCACCCTTGCACCTCGCTGCGGCTCAGCCACAGCAGCACCTCACAACAAACTCTCACTGAGATAATTAACTGAAGACATCAGAGGTATCAGCTTCATTACTGCTGTGTGCTGCCTACAGGATCCCTCCAAAGTTTTTCCACCTATTGGCCTTTGCTGATAACTCTTTTTTTTCCCTGTGCACTGCTTGTTGGCACTTCTCTGAAACAGTGCTAATGAGCTAATAAATATGATTATGCAAGAGTGGTTTGTCTCCTTTCAGCATAAGCTAACAATGCTATTACAGACCAGTGCAAAATGCATTCTCTTTGCCACAAAGAACAGCTTTCCCACCAAATTGAAACAAATAAACTGGAATGACTAGAAAGTGTTACAGACCTGCAATTGGATCACATTTTAATGAATTTCTATTGATGAATGAGGTTAAATAAGGTCTGAAATTTTGCCTTCAACTTTATTGTTATGATGTAAACATGAAAAAAACCCAAACAACAACACAGAAATGGCATTTCAGTCAGTGGGGGGAAAATAAACAGAAAAGGAACCGAGGAAAGCAGAAAATAAAACCTCTGAGATTTAAGAAGATCCAATGAGAATGAGGGGGCCAAATGGTCATGAGAGGGGCAGAGATCACAGCTAGCCCTGATGGCCTCATGTTGATTAATTTTATCTTCTGGCAAATGAAACATGGCGTTGGGGGAAGAAATACAATGATCCTAGGATTATTTATTATCAGAGGCCATTTCTTGATAGCCTGCTTCTTTTTGAAAACTGCAGACTTACCACTGAGAACACTTTCTTCTGGAGACTGAGCACCTGGCAGCAGCAGCCCTCAGATCAGCCCTTGCAGCTTGCGGGATACATCCACCTCCCTCCTGAAGCTCACCCCCTGTTTTGCACACACGTGTCATTTCTGGAGTCCCCACACGATCAGGTCAACTCTTCATTTCATATAACCTTGAGGATGAGTCATGGAAGCTTTTTCTAACAAAGCTGAATGCTAACCTCTTCATTAAATTACCTGAACTTTCTTTGTTCACATGGAGAACTTCTGGGGTGAAAGAGAAGGTATCTTTTTAACAATGCTAGGAATAACAAAGTCTGATTCCTCTTCCACTGGAATCTCATGTGACTGACTTTGAGTCCTTGTTTTGGCTGAGATAGGCTTTTCCCTCATTATTAATCTTAGGTATTAATACTATGTTAATACAGATGTGTAATACTTTTCAACATGTAGAGGGCTGAAACTGCAAAAGGGAAATACATAAGGATTTTCTCAGCATGTGGAGAGATGAGTAGCAGACTCAGGATAAAATTTCTTTGTTTTGCTTTCCTTGACCTTTTGTTCTGATCTCAGTGACATATCAACCAGGCTTCTGCTGAAGAAAACCCAGACATAAGAGGTCACTTGTGCCTGCCAGCTTATCGTGGGCATTCAAGGCATACAGAATCCTTTACAGAAAGGAGCCTACTGCTATATTCGAAAGGAGAACAACACAAAATTGTTGAGATAACTGCTCAATAGAATTCAGGTTTTGAAAATCAAGGCAGGTCATGTGAAGTGTCCTCACACCTTGATGAGTTGTAAGTTTGGCATGACATCCATTTTGAGCACTTGTGGTGAAGTCATTTTCCCACTTGTAAAACACTGTTGATTGAACCACAATTATGGTTTTGATGAGAGACTTTGAACTGGCCTGTTGGAGTAGCAGGCGACTTCACACAAAGAGAAACAAATGTATAAAGAATGGGTAGCAGTTTCCTTTGGGTACAATATGTACTTAGCTGACATGCCTGTGCAGAGCAAAAGGCCTGGATATTAAACCATCCGTTGCCTCTGCTGAACAACAGTGCAAATTACTTCTGACAGCCATTAAGAGGTGCTTCAGTCAAGCACCCATAACCGTAGAGCTCTTTACTAGAAATTTTGTTAATATTTTGAAAACATTGTGATACTTCACTAGTCTCAGAAATCCTTGACAACTTGTCAAAGATAAGAGTCTAAGTCAACGCACTAGTAATTACTCCTCTAGCCTTCTAGAGACAGTGCCAGATATTCACCTTCTGCTTAGGAAATGTGAAGTCTCTGGCAGATAATGACATCTTTTTAATGTATTTAGAGCAATTGTCCATCCTGATCCTCTCCAATAATGTAGTTTCTGTAAGCTGCTTTTGAGCATGCCGAAATAGTGCTGGCTGGTAGCAGATTTCCATTCCCTCACTGTTGTTAGTCTATACTTGTAAACAGTGACTGAAAATAGAAACGTGAGTGTTATTTGAACAGCCAGTATCTGCTATGAAGAAAGTGTCTCAACAAGTAGGGGCAGATTTCACAGCCCCCTGCTCAAGTGAGTCATCTCCCTGCACACAAGTGGTGCTGTCAAGTTCAATAAGCCTGTCTGTGCAAGGCTCGAGGATCAGACTCATCAGCCTCCTGTCATCCACGGCACCGGGATGGATGTGGATGGCTTTTGCATTGCTGATCCTCTGCATATTTGTGCACAGGTTTGTGAATCTACTCTCAGTGAGTGAGCATGTGAGAGAAAAATGCAAAAAAGGTGAAAATCAGCAGAAAATTACAAGGCATCTTCCCCCACTTAAACAGAATCCATCAAAGTTAACATGCCATTGTACAAAGTACTGCATTGAATATAAAAATGATTCCTTGAAAGAGTCATTAAAATTGCAAAGTCAAGTAGCCAAACATTAAAGAAGGCCAAAGTTTAGGCTGCTCACACCCTATTATTTCTGTACTTCTATGTTTCTCCATTATAGTAGAGCCTTGAATGTCATGACTACATAGCATTTAACTTGTTTTTCTGTGGGAAGGAAACCTCTGCTGTCTCTGTAGGTGTCTGCTTGACAGTGGCTCCATCTCTCACTTTTGAAACAATCCATCAGTTTCAACCAAAGCCTAAAGGTACTATACTGCCATAAATCCATGGAAATTTCCAATCGAGGAAAGAGATGCTGCTAGAGATGCAGAGAGAGTGAGCATGGGCAGTGTAAACCCAGCCCTTAAGGGCTAACGGAGCAACCTGAGGGAAGAGAATGTAAAATATTACAGGTATGAGAAAGGCCTCAGCTGGTCTCATGCTTTATTAAAACCTTTACCACAGTCAAAGTTTACCTCCTTTGTTCTCTAAATGGGATAAATACATATTGTGGTGATTCTCCATCAAAGGCCCACCCTGCAGGCTGGGTTCCTGCTGCTCCCAGAGCTACTTGCTCCTCTGCACAGCTCAGTCCCATACTGTCAGCACTTCCCCCAGGGCATTGCTGCAGCATTGGTTTGGCCCACACTGTGGGGATTCCCTCATCCTCTGCCCTGCTTGCTGCCTTCCATGAGCAGTGCTCCTTCTCCAAGCCGTCTCGGAAGGTCAGTCAGGCTGCCTGGCTTCAAGGAGACTCAAGTCCTCTCCCACTGTGGAAGTGTACAATAGAGTTATTTTACATCTGCCCTAGGAGATACTGGGAAGACACACTGTCCTTCTCATGCAGTAAGTTGGCAGTGAGTGTACAAACCCCAGGGGGAGAGCAGTGCAGGTGGCTGTCTGGAGAGAGACTGGCCATGGTCAGGAGCTAACACAAGCAGTGATGGATAAGCAGTGGGAGAGATGGCAGCCTGGAATGGCTTATTCTGCAGATGGGAAACTGAGGCTCAGTGAAAGGGCAGCTCAGATGCTGCTTCCCTTATGGAGAGGAGGTTCCTGAAGGGGTGCAGAGGTGTTTCTTCTAGGTAGGGGTTGAAGGAGTGAATGGGAGTCTGAGCTTTGCAGGAGTTTGTAGCTATGGAACATTGTTGCTACTCAGAAGTGAGCACCTATTTTGAATTAGGGCTCAAACCCCACTGTGTCCTGTGAAACAGAATTCAAGATCTTCTCTGAAGCACACCTCTATTTTTTAGAAACCAGACCCAGTCACATTCTGCCCCTCCTATTTGCAGTTTATGAAGCCTTTTGGCATGCCAGTATTGTAAGAGCCAAAGGTTTCAAGATAAAGATTTTTATATAGGTGTAATAGCTTTTCTGAAGCCAGCTAGTATATCTGAAGAAAGTAGATGAGTTTTGGGGCATGTATGCTCCTGAGGAAAGATGAGGTGAATTTCAAACCTAACTGCATCTTGGGAACAATTGTTCTGCATTTAATTAGACCTGTGTCTGAGCTAGACATCTGACAGCCCCCGTGGAATATAAAGGCTATATCGGTGGTTATATCCTAGGGAGAAAAGAGATGCAGGTAATTTGTAGAATAATAGTAGCATGATGTAGAGCACTGGGAGATTGATAATTGGAAAAGGTGCCGAGAGGAGGATGGTAATGTGTTCTAAAACATTAGCATTCAGGAAAGTAATGAGATACAGTTCCCAGATTTACCTCACAAAGATATTGTAGGGTTTTCTTTGAGAATCAGGTCTGGAAGATCAAAAATGGAACAACTACACTGTAAGAAATGTTGCCTGTTGGAAGCACTTCATCCCAGCTGACTCTTTTGAAGAGTTGAAGACTGTATCTTTTGACAGGCTGAGAAAGAAGGTTTCTTTGGCCTTTGCAAAGTTGTGCCTAGTGCATTTCAAATTCCCGAGCATTTGGCAGATTTTCACTCTCTCACATTAGCTGCTAAGCCAAGAATTCCTCCTGGTGAAGAGTTTTTAATATGACTTTGTAACCAAGACTACTTAACTGCTAATTGAGGGGGTACAGCAGTCAAAATAGGATGATGCCTCAGATGCCTGTATCATCTCATTTGCTATTGCTGTTTGCATGTTGGTTGAAATTCAGCTTTTTCTGTGTGCTTAAACCCAGATGAGAGGTTACAAGTTCACTTGTCCATGTCCCAGGAGATATCAATTTTTTGGGCTGTGCCCATCTATGAGTGCTAGAGAAAATCACCACCAACTGGTGGGTGACCAGGCAGCTCCTTCCACACTCAATTTTCCAGGACCCTGATGACCAGGACTTGACAAAGAAGTACGGGACAGAAATTTCACTGATTGCCTCAGCTGATGGTTGTGATACATGATTTCATCCCAGAAGCTGACAAGGCAAAGTGGATCTCTCCCCATCCTTCAAGAGAGCAGGCCACGAGATTCCTACTGGTCAGCTCAGCCACACAGGTGGAGAAGACTGATCGTGATCTGCGGTGGACAGGTTCCCTGCTCACAGATCCACTCATCATGGCATTGCTGCAGCCCATGCACAGGGAAGCAGACCTCAGCCAGCCTCCTTCTCTGGAGTACAGCATTGCCAGAGCAGGTCTTGGGGAGCTTCTTTTTAGTCACTAACACATTTCTTCTCAGCATTGTGACCTGAGAGGGTCGAAGGCTTCTAGTTGGGAGTATATTTGGTAAAAAAAAAACAAACCAAAACCAACAAAAAACCAACAAAAACCAACCAACCAAACCAACAAAAAAAACCCCCAAAAACTCCTTATGCTCGCAAGAGTCCTAAATTTGCCTCTCTCAAATTTAAGTCCGTGTTCCAAACCAGAGCTATTTAGCACACAGTGCTAGGAATTCTTCAATATTGGCAATGCTGGGGTTTGTGCTCTGAAATACTCTAAAAAAGTCACATTGATATGACATTTTGTGACACAGGGTCTTGTGGGTGAATCAGAGCTGACACCTGGAGCAGATAATGCCAGCTTCCAGGAAAGCTGCAAATACCTGGAAAGGAGGGCCTCCTGCTGCTAAGTTTTTCAGATAATGTTTGCATTTAGTATAATTGCAGATTCCGTTCTGGTTCCTGGCCATGCACTTGTCCTGCTGGAGTGTCAATACTGATACCTCCTCAAGAAACTTCCTCAAGACTATCTCCCCATAACCTTCAGCACTGTGGTGCTGGTGTTGTGCTAGATTCTGCCCTAACAGCTCAGCCTGGCGCTTATGTCCCTCTCCCTGCTGAGGTCTCTGTTCTGAAAAGGTGTTGGAGAGAAGATGTTGGACCAGGGGCAGCAGCAGGGCCACGACCCAGTAGTGTGTCCTGGGAGGGCTCCATGGAAGGCTGGCAGTTTTGGTGTGGGCTCCCTGCCAGTCCACAACATGATAATGACAGGAGGAGCTGCACAAATTCTTCAGTGATGGCCCAAGTTTCTTTGCTCTTGGAAACTCCCTTTGTGGACAATAATGCCTACATCAGAGGATTAAAATGTCACACTCAGTACGTGACTGGGCACATCCTCTCACTCCTCCTTTCCTGTCTTGTGCTGGTTTTGAAGAGGCAATTAAAGCCCAGCGACTTTTGTCACAGGTGGTGCAGAGGTCAATAGCACCTGACCCGTATGACTCCATACAAGAAGTGCCACTTGGTTTGGTGACAACAGCCCAGCTCTCTCGTGCTTACAGTCTGAGAAGCCTTCACTCCTTTATTTCCCTAGAAGTTCCCAGGATGGCTTTGAGGCAACAGCCAAGCCTAGCTGGTGCCAATGCAGGCTGAACACATGGATCCTCTCAGATGAGCATGCAGGGAAGGTCAGATCCATGTGGTGTGGGAACCAAAGAGCTGTGCATTGATGAGGTTCCTGGGCTCTTGAGTCATAACTCCAGTTGGAAAACCACCCGTGATAATTTTGAATTAGCTGACTTCCATCTGGTAGCGAGTCAGGAAGGTTCAGCTGCAGTGGATTAATTCCTTGTTCCTGCCACTTTGCCTCAGTAGGCTGATGTGGAAGGGTACAAGGTGAGAAACCACTAGCAGAGCAGCTGGGGTAACATATGCCATCTTGTGTGTGCTTTGTTTCCCACATCAGACCCATTATTTGTATTCTGCTCACATGATCATAAAGGCTGAGCTTCACCTGGGTGGCAGAAGATGGAAGTTACCTTGGAAGCAACAGGAACACCTTCATGGCCTCTAGACAGCTTCTCCCTGGCTACAGGCTTTGTGCACACCAGCAGCCAGCTGGTCTCCTTTTCCTGAAGTTGCTGTTTTTTCATTGTGCCTTTTCTCCCTCGATGGGCATCGACCACTTTGATTTACCATCTCCTGGTGCTGTGGGGCATCAGATGGGGGAGCGGTGCTGCACTGGGAAGCAGCAGTAGGAGCATGTCTTCCTTGCTTTCACACAGCTCAGATGTCCCTCTAGGTCAGGCCAGCCTTTCATTGCCCCGACAGGAGAGGTACAAAGCAGCTGAACAGAAAAAAGGGAACTCCAAGCAGTGGAAAGGATCATTAGGCTTCCACGGTCTCAGTGCCAAAGGTGTGTGAGGCCCTGCAGAGCAGACACATGACCCTCTCCTGGGTCATGGAGAAACATCTAGAGGTATTTACAATAAGATGATGGGTATAAGGCTCAGTGAGGGATGTGGTGGGAAAAACATTTTTGGTATTGTGTACAAATTGTTTTGAGATGTTTTCCAAGGACTGTGGGAATGTACAAGACTTAGTCCGGGATGTTGGGTATGGATTAAAAGTGGGGAAAGGAAGGAATTGAGGTAGATTGGAAAGGAGAAAGTGTGGGAAAAAAAAGAGTATAAAAAGGGCAGGTCAATGTGCTTGCCTGAGCCCTGCCTGCACTTGATCACTCCAATCTGTTCTGTATTCTCATTAAAAACTATTTTTATCTGGTTTAAACCAGAGCGTTCTTTCTGATCTGAGTGGGTGTGTGTGAGCACAGGCAACGTGACGCTGGACTGGTTGGCGAGCAGCAGAAGAGGGCTGAGTGGTGCAGCTGCAGCAGGGCTCAGAGCTGGGGGCTTGCATGTCCAGGTACCAGCAAGGCTCTCTGAGAGGACAGAGAGATGTAATTTGCCCCAAGTTGTCAGACTCCTGGCCAGGTGTCACATGTGCAAGGACAAGTGGCTACAGCCCTGTGAAACAAGTGTTTGCAATGTTAAGCAGCTGAGAGGGTCAGCCACTTCTTTTTTCTCCCCTTTCCTCTAAATCTGTTTATGAGAATTGTTTTTGAATATTTATGTTTGGAATAATTATTTGGAAGAAGTCACAGCTGCATCTGCTCTTGCTGAAGTGACAGTTTGTACTGCTGTCTTCTAGAGACCTTAAATTCCCACTCTGAAAGAAAGACCTTGTTTTTTAAAACTAAGGCTTGATTCCCATGCTGATTCAAAATGGGCGTAATTTCAAAGAGCAATGTGACTTATTACTGGTTTAATGACCAATGCAAGAAAACAGACTAACTGAACCAGTGGTTGTTGCAGTGACAGCCACTTTGGGAGGACCCAGAAGTGGCTGCTATGAAAAATTCAGCTCTGCAATGGGTAATGCCTCAGCCTTCATGTCATGTTTGAAAAGAACAGGAACGCCACATTTGTGTGAGATACTGCTGGGGATCATCACTCCCCATACATCTGCCAGAGCTGAAAGCATTAAAAAGATGCATTTCAGAGGTGCACAGCAACAGGGAGCTGCAATTGTGTTCCTCAACTGTCTTTGTGAGCACGTGAGAAAAATCTGAAGAGGCTGTCTGAAAGACACTGCATAACTTGTCAGGTTTTTTTCCCCCAGCATATTAAACCACTGCACGCAATTCATGAGGACAAGAAAACACATGCACATGTTTTATTTGAGAATTAGGTAATTATGCAATTAGAAACTATATGCACTATATGCAAGGTGGGTGGCAGGAGTTGAGGATGCATGCAGAGAAGGTTTTCAGATTCTGATTTTTAATGCTATATGACTCTTAAATCAACATGTGATTTGTAACTGGCTAGACAGAAATAACAACAAATTTACATTTCAGAAACAAAACAAGTCCCCAAGCTCAATTAGCCCTGGACTCTCAGAATCTTCAGACATTTTAAATCTTCTTTTATGTGGAGAACTTTTAATCTTCTTTTATGTCCCCTTTCCTATTGGACAGAAATATATCAATGTTTCACCTCAATGTTTCTTTTTAGAAGAAAGATATTTCCACAATGCCATTTTGGTGCTATCAATATGATGCCATCAAAGCCCTAAATAAAACACATTTCTATTGCTGTTGATTATTTGGGAAATGCAGTTCATCCCCAGAAAGTCAACATGCACAGGGCATCCACCAATATCCATTCTGCAACAGCAAAAGCAAAAAATAACTCCACCAATAGGTGCTTACATTGGAAGAGCATAGACAGAGATTTAACCCAAGTATTACTGCATAATATTCTAACAAAATTTTCCATCTGAGACAGCATAGTAGCTCAGTATATTTGTCCTGAAGACACATACAAAGCAATCAGCAAGTTTTCTTGAAATGTCTTAATTGCTTTTAATTGTTCCTTGAGCAAACCCAACAATTGGTTTTTTTGGTTGTTTTCCCTTACTTTTTTGTTATTAACATATAATGTTCCTTAAAATTCCTTTTCAACACCTAATTTATCATACACCCACCACCCACCACAAAAACCTTTTTTTTATTGACTGTACTATGAATTACACACCTGTTGAACATTTCAGGAGGGAGACCTGACTCTTGAGCAGTAATATTCAACATCAGTATAAAGAAAGGATGTCTATGCCAGCACAAATCAAAGGCCAGCACACTAAAATCTAGGCTGGTAGACTTTTCACATCCAGGAAAACATCCCTGACATTTTTTTTTACAAAACAGGATTTCCTGATATGCCTGGAGTCAGTATGCTGTGACATGGGCTGGCACTGCAGAATAGCAACAGCCCACATTAAATCTTTGTTGGAAGCTGATTACCAGAAACACTGCATAGTAATTACGGTGAAGATTCTCTGTGAAATAAATTCTGTTTTTTCAAATGAGATTCTGAAAAAAACACCCTAACATTTCAGCAGAAACGCTTTACAACTTATCCAAATTGTAGAAGAGGTCTCATCTTTTCCCATAAAAACTTACAGAGCTTTTAATTTACTGAGTTTCTGCTTGTTCTAATGACTTTTTGAAGGAATGGCTTGGCATGAGCAAGAGATGAGTTTGTGTATTAATTCAGTTCAAAGGTTTATACAATTTACACAAAGTAATGAAAAGATTAACTTGAACTCTCAACAACTCCATTTTCCCCCACAAGTTCATAACAGCGATACCATCAAGTCTTTAGGAAGCTGCTGCAGTGGGGGGAAGAAAGAATAGTCAAGACCAAGTTCCCAGCTGGCACCAAGCTCCATTGATTAGAACTACGTGTCCCACAGATGGAAGAGAAGCGCGCTGGCAAAGGGGCTGCTGCACACCTGCCATGAGAGCTCTCCTCCTGAGCAACACTGCAGAGCCGCCTTTCAAACGTGGCCTTGGACAGGGCGGAAGATCATGATGGGGCCAGGCAGGGCAGAGAGCAAACCGCACGGAGCCAACCGGATCTGGCCATCTGCGACATCTGATGACCAGTCCTCAGTTTGGAGGAGGGGCGGCCAAAGAACAAAAATCAAAACAGAGCACAGAACAACAACAAAATTTTTATGCAAGCAGCCCTCATCCTTGCTCCAGACTTTGAATGAGCAAGGACTGCACAATGCACTCATCAAGCAATTTTTTCTCAGCTGTGAAGATTTAGCTAGTCATGCCATGCTCACCCTGTCATCACTTTAGTTGCCTAAAAAATCCCAGACATTTCTAATACTGCTTTTCTAATAAAGAAATCTACATTTGCTCAGAAAGTAGAATCTTAATGAGGCTTTGCTTGCTGAGATAAAAATGCATGAGGCAAAACAAGTCTGTATTAGGGGAAGAAAAATAAATAGCCCTTATTTAAACCCTCCTCTCACCTGAAAACAGAAGGCTCAGAAACTGAAAACTGATAAAAAGCGAATACAAAATCAGTCTCTTTCTCCTGAAGGTAGCGGATTTTTCAGCTGGCAAAATAAACTGTCCATTAAAATAAAAAAGTGGTATCTAAATACATTCCACGTAAGCACTCTTTTGCAACACAGGAAACTCTCCAAGACTACTCAGCACATGAAGCCTGTGTCTCCAGTTCACACACAAATACAACAAAATAAGACCAAGTTTTCATTCATTTCTGGAGCTTGTTAGGTCACTACTCCATTAAACATGAAGTAACCAAGATGCCATCTCTCAGAGTAGCCTTTTTCCAAATTACAGGAATTTTTTTCAAATTACAGCTATTTATTTATAATACACACAGTATTTATACTTCCAAATTACCAGCATCTCATATATAAAATGGTTTTCACATATAGGTACTTTCAGTGACTGCTTAAGAAGGATCCTAAACATTTGAGACAAAGGGTGAAAGCACAGGTCTAATCTTAAATAATTAACACAGAATCACGGAATCTTTTAGGTTGGAAAAGACTTCTACATCATTGAGTCTAACCTTGGACCAATGACCAAAGCCTTGAGTGCCATATCCAGTTGTTTCTTGAACACCTTCAGGGATGCTGATTCCATCACCTCCCTGAGCAGCCCATTGCAAGGTTTAACAACCCTTTCTGCTGCTAACCCACAGAAGAGGTAAAGAATTCTAAACATGAATGTAGAGTTTTTCAAATGTCAAATTTATTTCCTCCCTTACAGAAGAGATGTTCTGGTCTGCAAATGAATGGACAAAATAAGCCTTATTTTGATTTGCACATTGTATGGGCTTAAAAAAATACACATTCCTGATGACAATCCCTACAAATTGAAACTCAAATTAGATTTTCTCTTCTCACATACTACCATTTTACAACTAGCGCTGAAAACCTTGAGGTTTTACTAGTCCTGATACCCCTAGCTATTCCTGCTATAGTACAGAAACTGTACTGCCTATGTATAAACCTGCATTTATGTACAGACACAGAATCACAGAAATAAAAGCACTAGGCAAGTGTAAAAGCTGTCATTTGAGTTTATACTCCCCAGTAGGAATTCCAGTCAAACAATGTTCTACACTCAAATGTAAAGGCAATTTCTCCACGGCCTTCAGCTCTGGCTCAGAAAGAGTATCCTAAGCACAGCAGGACTAAAGGGAAAACTGCCAATTCCATTGCAAGATTAAA
Source organism: Donacobius atricapilla (assembly GCA_013397315.1). NCBI lineage: Eukaryota > Metazoa > Chordata > Aves > Passeriformes > Mimidae > Donacobius > Donacobius atricapilla. The sequence continues at coordinate 609,933 of WBMY01015187.1, forward strand.
TCTAGACATCCTTAAAACCCGACCTATTTTAATTAATTATTTTTATGCTAACAACAAAAAATACACATATCAAAGTTTTAAAGTGGCAAATTTTTTATTTCTTTTTAATACCAGGACTTTCCTTTACTACTTTGTTTTTAGTACAGCTGATCCTCCCTAAGAGAGTATTTACAGACAAGGAAAAATAGTTAAACATCAGAATATTTATTTTGCATACAAATATTTACAGAAAAATACTTACAAAAAATTAAGTATTCGAATTTTAATTGACTTCATTTCAAAAAAGCTTAATGCTTTCATCTTATAAAAACATGTTGCCTTTACTGTGCTCAAATTTACTATTCAGATCTCTGGATTTTCTTATGAGAGCTTTCTTCTGTGCTTCATCAAAGCGATTGACTTTGAGATCCTGCTCTCGGTCAAACGGCCTTCTTTCCTGAGGTTTGCTCTTTTCTTCGGATGCTTTGCTCTTCAGCTTTTTCTGGTGGATGTCCATGAGAGACTCTGACCTCTTTGACTCCTGGAAAAAAATGAGGAGGAAGAGGAAGTAAAGTATTAAAGAATATCAACAACAACATACAGAAAATCAAAATGGAAAGACTGAAGTCAGGAAGGCTAAAAATTCCAGAAAAAGAAGATAACTTAGTAACTGGATATAGAATGATAAATGTAGCGTACAAGGAGTAGAAAGTGTGAGTAATCTTGTCTAGGCTAAAATAGTAATAATTCACTGTTGTAAATAGCCATCATGTCGTTGAATCTCTGCAGACAATGCAGATAAATTATAGACATAATGTAAAAGAAATATAGAAGTTGCTCTGAGATTATTGGCACAATGAAGACACCATGTCAAAAGAAATATCTCAAAGTACAGGCCTAATTTCCTATACACATCCCCTAAGCACCTGGATTTGGTCACTGCTAGGGGCAGGAACAAGCTAGATACCTTTTCAATCTTTCATGCACTACAGTGGGTTTTTAAACGTGTGCTCCTAACTTCAAATCATCTGTTGAAAGCCCACAGGACAAAGTCACAGGTTTGAGCTGGAGCATATGTTTTGCCAGCTCAGGGGCTTTAGCTGCATTTCTTAGAGAGCATCATCCAGCTCAAACACAACGTAAAACTTCTGCTGATTTCACACAGGAGCAGTGTTAGGTCTCACAAGACCATGAGGCCCCTTATTTACTCAGATACAATGCATTTGCTATCTAAACCAATTCTCTCACCAAAAACTGCAAAAGTTGAGCAAGTCTGTTTTCTCATGATTTTCCTTCACTTCCTGTGCAAACACTTACTACATCACACATACAAATAACGGCTTATGCATGAGTTAAGAAAAGATTCTCATGGAAAATAGAAATACTTAGTAATGATGTAACCATGTCCGTGTTGAAAAAACTGCACCAGAGAACGTACATTGCATCAGTATCAGAATAAGAAACTACTTTAGTAATGAAAGTAGTTCTAGTGAAGTATCCTTGGTAAATGTCAGTGGAGAAAGAAACAGGAAAGAACAGAGGAAAAAACTTTAAAAGAAAAATACCCCCAATAACCACCTGAAAATCAGAAAAGAGATGATTTAACAAAAAGAAAAAACAAATAACAAAACAACCCAAGAAACATTGTTCTTAAACTCTGAGACAACTCCATGAATCTTAGAAACAGCAAAGGCTGTTTTATCCCAGCAGAGAACAAACCCCATGGTTTTACATAAAAATTATTCTACTATATTCATAGTGACAGTAGAAACAGACACTAAAGAAGAACTTTAAAACAGAATGCTAATAGCTCTGGATTTGCAAGTCTCTAAGTCAAGAGAAACATATGATTTAATGAACTACAAATAAATTATCAGTAGTGCCAGATAAGCATGTAAAATAAGCCGAAGATGTGATTCTCAAGTTAATTGTCCTCTCAGGAGACAAGACTGCCTTCCAGAAGAGTTCAGGCCATACATCAGGAAGAACTGGAAGTAAGAGCTGTAAGGCAGCCTACACACTCCCGAGGGACTGGGCTGACAGACAGAAAAGTGAGAGGGAATTTGACATGGAGTTCCGATTTCTAGTGATCAACATCTATCTGCGAACATTATCTCCTCCTGCAGAGATTGAGAAAAACTACATGTAATGAAGTTATTGTGATGAGTAGTTAATGTAATTAATGACAGAGGGTAATTAATGTGGTGACCTGGTTAGCCCATCAAGGCTCTTTTAGGTTAGTGCATATATTGGCCTAAAAGTTAAACCTGCACTATTGTTTTATTCTTGGGATGTCAGTAATCGGGTGAAGCAAGATAATAGCTGAATTAATGTCCCAGCAACCATGTCCTGACAGGAGGATGACTGAAGGAAAGCACCATCTAAAACAGACAATATACACAAAGCCAAATTCTGTCACTTTGGAGAAGACCCAATCCTGCTCTTGTTGACCTTAATGCCAAGTGTTCTAATGTCTTACAACAGCAGTAGGTTTGGGCACTAAAAGGCAAAACTGTAGTGGTATCACCATGGAAACTACCAGCACTAGAAATGAGAACTAGAAGAATGAATACTAAAGGAAATAGAGGAAGTATTTTGTGATTACACTTACATTGTATGAAGTCACCTGTTCAGTAAGCCTCTTGTCTCTCTCAGATAATACCATTTCTTCATTATCCTTACTGGTTGACTTTTTTGCCTCTTCTCTTTCCTGATGAGTAGAAAAAAATCACATGCTATAGTAATCAGAATGTCTGAAGTAAAAAGCAAGCAAATCTATATCTACTTTAATTAAATCTGGAGCATAAAGGCCATCAGATATTTTCTGCTCAGCTTGATAGAAGAAGCAACTGGACATGCTAATTGGAAAGTCAATGAGCTGATCCACAACATCTGACTACTGCAAAAAGGGAGCAGAAATAAATGCACATCAATGATACTTAATGTTGTTACTTCATTACCTTTATCTTTAAGCCTGAATTAATAAATTTTGATAACAAAGAAAAATCTGAGAAAGAAAATTTCACTGAACAACCCACAGTATCTTTGTTTTCACAGAACTTCAGTAACATCTACTGCCTGCAAGTGTATATGAATGAACAAACAAATGCTCACCTTGGCTTTTCTCTCTCTGTCAGCTGGAGTATCTGTCCAAATAGATCTATCACCTGATTTGTCATCGGTTCGTCTCTTGAATGTTCTTGGGCCAAATCCAAAGCTTTTCAACTCAGGTGGAAGCTCTGTCATCCATGATTCCCTGGTAACTTGTTTGGGTTCATCCTTTGCAAAAGAAGTAGGGGTGGAGGGAAGAGTGAAAAAAGCATAATCAAGAATTACTGTCTGAAACTCTCGGCTTCCAGCAGAAATCATAGACTTTTTTCTTTGTGTTAACACCTGCAATCACATAGCATCCCAAGTAGAACTGCAGGTTTACACAAAAACAGGCAAAGAGAAAGACAAATACACTCCAGCAACAAAATACTAGAAATTAAGAAATCCAACTTACGCTGTCTGCTGAAGTAAGCTTTTCTTTCATTCTCTGAGCTCTGCGTTCAAACTCTTTAGCCACATCAGACTCCACTGGTCCTTTTGCAGGCATTGGGCCTATAAAATTATCTTCATCCTCGCTACTATCTGTCAGCTTCCAAGACCAAAACATTTCATTCAACCATAGCGTTAAGAGCATCAAGAAACACTAGTTTTATAGAATTAGAATGACTTTGTCTGGAAGAGCATATAAACCTAATGCTACACATCTCCTAGACAACAAAAACCTGGATTAGAACTCAAGATTAGACCTGTTCTAGCACTTGAACACAGATGCTTCATCTCCATTTTGCCAAAAGCAGCATCTCTTGTCTGAGGCAAGACAGCTGGTAAAGGCAGCGGCAGCACACAAAGCCCTGCTACTTTACATTGCACTGCACGCAGCCAGGCAGCCCCTGTGGCCATGGGTAAATTTAGAACACACAAGCATACAACTTTCATATTTTGGGCTTTACCATCACTATCAACATTTGGATGCATTTCCCGAATAAAGATCACAATTTCACACTGCAAGAACTGTCTCGAGCTCAGATTCTGTAAGGATGCCCGGAAGATTGAAGTGTGAGGTAGGGTACCAGTGGCATGCATGGCCCCTGCGTGTACAGCATCTCCAACTAATCCCTTGGCTCTGTCATTCACTTCTTCAATCCCTCATCGATCCCTTCAGGAAGAATTTCTTTACTGCAAGGGTTATCAAGCATTGGAACAGGCTGCCAAGGAGGCGGTGGAATCACCATTCCTGGAAGTGTTCAGAGAATGACTGGGTGTGGCCCTTAGTACCGTGGTCTAGTTGACAAGGTGGTGATGGGTGAAAGGCTGGACTCAATGATCCTGGAAGTCTTTTCCAGCCTTATCATTCCATGATTCTGACATCGCATTCTAAGCAATTATTTGGAGAAGGGATAAAATAGTAAGTTTGTTAGCGACCAGATACCAATAAAAATCTTCCTAGCTTCCAGCTGTACAGAAAGCTCACTGGCGCCTCCCTCCAAGTAAAAACAGAACAGATGTGGATGGAAGCAAAACCAGACAGAGAATGGTGATGCCACAGTGCCCTGGGAGCAAAGCTAAGGTGCCTGGTATCTACAAAAGTGCCAAGATTTCACTACAGTCTGACTGTGCATGATAAAGCAATGGGAGTAGGATGACAAGGCTGTGCAGCCAAGAAGCACAAAGTATTACTTGAGAACGCACAAGGTGGTGAGTCATTAGATTCACTAAAGCAAAGTGAAGAGTCAGCATGACTTTAAAGATGTACTTGAATACAAAATAATTAAATAATTTTTAAAAGCCAAGAAATTATTCGTATTCAAAAAGAAGAAGTATTATTAGGAAGAGGCAATAAAAAGATAATTATTAGGAAGAGAAAAGAGGTAAGTTCTGTAATACCTGTAAAAAAGTTGATGCTAGAAGATGTCTTTATGAGAAAAGAGACTTTTCTGTTTGCAAAATATAAAAGCAGACCAAGTTTGACATCTCTGCCTCAAGAGATTTGTCACTATGATAAATTGCTTAATTGTTATTTGGAGTTATGAGACGAGTATCTCAGAAATGTCAGATAATCTTTCTGCACGATGAATTACACCACCACTCACTGTAGGAGGCTGGAGAAGTCTATGCTTTGCAACTACTAACAAAAAAAGGGAAGCTTCAGAGCAGCCTTTGCATCCTTCCTTCCTTGGGTGTCTAGCATCTCCCATAGTGTCTGGGAGTTAAATGTAAAAGTATAAGTATTTTAAAATAAACAGAATAACCATTAATTCTCTCAAGGAATTAATATTCAGTTTATCATAGCATGAGAGAGATTCACTTGCCTAAGCACTGGTATCCAGCACCATCTTTGGTGTCTTAGGGACACCTGCCTGGCTTAGGAGCTCAAGAAGGGCATGACCTTCTCTAAAAGTGCTACTCCCTACCTGCCAGGCCTTCCCACAGGCAATTTGGATCCCTCAGAATGGTACTGGAAGCCCATGTTTAGGGAGTTCAATCTTTCCCACAGCTGTATTTTATTATGTCTTGTTCCTGAAGGTCCTTTAGTAGCACTATTTTGTATTATTTTGCAACCAGGGATGGCAGATTACAGAACTTCTACCTAGTTTTTACCTAACATGACCAGAAAAATCAAAAATCGTGAACCAAAAAGGTGTGTCAGTGTCACTGTCCTGCACCTCACTCCCTGTTAAAGATATCGTCCTGCAACTGCTAAGAACAATTTAGTAACACTGTAATGCCAGTCTTGATTGTATTCTTTTGGATAAACTTATTTAAAGGTTATAGCCACTAGTAAACATCTTTAAGGAGGTGAAGAGGTTTTCTGCCTGCAGTTTAGGATGCCAAGATTGGTTGTGTTCAGCGAGTGCACCATCTATTTAACAGCAAAAGGACAACAAACCAGCACACCAGGGTTTTTTTGTTGTTGTTTTTTTTTTTAAGGTTTATATATGCTCCAGCAAAAATATGCCAGACACTTTCTGGTCCAAAATTAAACTGTCATCCTGAGAAGTATGTCTGGTAGTCTCTTTCAGGCTGCAACTTGTTTAACCATTTCAGATAGCTTGTACTAAAACAAAAGGGTTCTCTTTTCACAAACCTGGGGACGGGATTCTGATGAAACAGACGGTCCTATGAAACATCTGCTCCTGGTGTCCTCTGAAGGTTTTCTAAAGCCGGGTGGTAATGCAGGACCTATAATGGGCCTTGACAGCAGGGGTAAAAAAAAAAGAAAAAAAACCACCTTGGTTTTTCAGTTGATGGGGAAAAAATACAACAGATCAATATAAAAATAAAAATCAAACATGGATGAGAAGTTTGACTTTCCTTCCTCCCCATACCAAGTGCGCCCCTGTGCACACATACTGTAGAAGTAACTGAATAAGTGTCTCCATTTTCCAGGAGGACCCATGCAGACAGTTTTGATGAAACAAAAACTAGGAAAGTTGCAGCATGTAGTCAAGGAAATCCACTTTTTCTTCCATAGCTTCCTTCACCAGATTCAAGAGCAATAAAAGGTGATAAGACAGATACACACACATTCTCAATCAACAAACCCTATTTCATTCTTCTTGTCTTGAACCTCAATTTCACTGTCCTTTGATAAGCAGAAACAGTGAACTGCTCTAATTTTATTTTACCTTGGAGTGGGAAGGAGAGAAGAAAAGTTTTGTGAGCCCAGATAACTTTACTGATTTGTTTTTAAGCAGCAGTTCTGCAAGCAAGGTAACTCAGTTGTCTCCACGAACACAGAAAGGTGAGAATCTCTTTTCAGTGGTAAAAAGAATACTACAAACTGTGCTCACTGTATTGAAAGTCTTCTGAATTCGGGTTCCTCTTAATAATCCACCATAATATTCTTTAAAGCTAATAAAAACTAATTAAAAACCCAAACAGCTTTCACCTGAAGACATAACCAAGTGACAGTATCCTTCCAACTTAATAGCGGCCTTTGTTTATTAAGATATTCAGTTGTGAGCTTTAGGTTATCAAAAGTAACAACACCTGAATTGAATTTGCTAATTATGGCCTTTACTCAATCCAACGTAATCTAATCAAGCACAGCCTTGCTGTAGTGATATTATTGTTAGGCTTTAAAGAGGGGAAGTAAAAGACACAAATTCTTGCTGAAGAACTAACCACAGATACACAGATGTGAACAATATATGACCTCAGGCCAGGACAAGGACACTGGTGAGATTTTAAACCCAGGCAAGAAGTCTGGGTTGATTTTGAAGTTCCACCCCCACCTAGCTGCTGCAGTTATATCTTCCTTCCTTCCTTTCTTGTTAAGACCATGTTTTAAATTCCTAATGTAATTTAAAGAGTTTAAACTTACACAGATAGAGCCAAAAAAATCCTTTTTTTAGTACACAAGTACCTTTATTCTGCAAGGAGAGACAGATTAACGAAACTATAAAAAAAGCTCTCTACTAAAATATATATGAACATCTCTGTTATGGGCTGTTTCCGTGCAACCTGTGAAAAGAACCAATCTCAAATGCTCTGTCTTGATTCTGTCACAGCTCAAAGGCTCTTTGGAGAACAGAAAAGTAGTTCTCATATTCATCCTTCCCGTGCTTTCCACTTCTTACGCGTTTTTTTTCTCCCTCACATGAACATCTCTTCAGTCTTTCCTCAGCAGTGCAGTGGTGATGTGATCCTTAACTGTTTCCTGGATGTCCAAAGGGTCTCTGAACAAGTGAATCGAATCTAAATACTAGTAATATTTTAACTTTGATAATATATTGACTCTAATAATATATTAACTACTAATAAAAAACTGGTAAACACATTTACTGCTGTAGGCAACTTCAGAACCTATACATGTTCCAAATTACCCCCCAAAGTTATAGACTAAGCTTTAATTTAAGGACGACTGCATTTCATATATGACAAAAAACATTCGCCTGTTGTTGGACTTCAAAGTCCTTGCTAATGCATATTTCAAGATGGGTGTTTCAGCATTCTTCTGATGTATAAACATAAAATTTTTTAAGATCACCTTCGCTCTTTACCTTGATGTGTGAACACTTCAGAAACATTTATGAGTGCTGCACTTCTGTCCAACATTGATAAAGAGTAATATAATCTTCAAAATTGAAGGAAATCTTTTCACATATATATTTTATGCTGGAATGATTCAAACCACTTTCAACAAGCTGCAGATTGCTACATGAGCTGCCCCTAATCATGAACATGTTGCTTTGAGAAGTATGGAAAAGATGTAAGAGAACAAAAGCTTTACAAAAGAACGAGTATGTCACACAGAACTGATAAACAGCCTGTCCATACACTGAAACAAACGACCTGCATTTGTTTCAATTATTCATGGCTCAGTTGGCAGCTGGCAATCTGCTCAAGGCTTAAGGGCAATGCAGCAGGCAGACAGCAGCACCGTGTCTGTGCCCTGCACAGCCTATACGCCTCCCAGACGTGCGGGGGTGGAAGACAGACAAGGCGCTTCCCACACATCACACCGTTCCCACCTATTCAGGGAACCAGGCCGGGTGCAAAACAGCTCTCCTCAATCTGCTTTCTCAGAGCGTGCTAGGAGCAATTGTATGGTGAGGGAGGAAAAAACAATAGAGCGAGTGCCAAGTGCCTTCTACTTCTTTAATCTATCACAGACACCGAGCAGACTCTTGCTCAATGTCACAGAATCACAGAATACTCTGAGTAAGAAGGGACTCACAAGGATCATCAAGTCCAACTCTTGACTGAATGGCCCATTCCTCTTCCATTTTACCACGAGTATTCATGTCAAAAATCAAGAAAGCAAGAAGGCTACCTCTGCTGATATTAGATATTATAAGCATTTATTTTTTTAAATAGAGAATACATTATTTTCAACGACTTGTTGAATTTTGTAATTAAAATAATACTTTGTGCATACAGAACACAAGAATAAGGAAAAAAAAATGTAGGACCATCAAAGCACCAAATGTTCCCACTGAGCATGATATCCACAACTACAAAAGAGTTTTTGATTACTGCAAAGTGTAACCAAATGTACACAAGAAAGGTACTTCCAAATAACCTTAGTTACATAAAATCTTGCTTAGTTACATAAATTTTATGCTGCCAAGAATCATAAAAATTTATGCAAACTGAAAAAAAAAAATTAACTTTGAAATTTCTTTTGAGATGGTATATTACAGACACAGCTCAACAGTAAATTGAGTCACTTTCCTGGAACTGAAAACTCATACCTGACAGGCAAGTATTATTTTATCTACCAACTCCCTATTGCTCTGGGGAAGATAAAAGTGATCAAGGCACTCTTGTACTTCTCATCAGGAAGTATCCGCTTGGAAGCACCAATTTCATTATGGTCTATAATTTCAAACTATAGAAAGAAATGCACAGATTGATGTAAAGACTAAAGGGCTGTGAGACTGAGTTGAGTTCTGTATAGAAAATCCATACAGTATTTTGGGGGAAAGTATTTTATAAGTGTAAGCAATCACATAGAAAGCTTCCTGAGAGGGAGACCATAAATAATGCTTATTTCTTTAGACCTAACAGCCTCTCTTCTAGAAACCTACAGTGTTCAGAGTAGTTTTGTACCTGGAGACATATAAACAATAATCCTTGGATATGGTATTGCACCTGCACAAGGTAACTGCCCCAGTCCCTCACAGACCAGAATATAGGTCCTTGTGTAATTTATTTTTTCTCCACTGATCCAAGACCTATCAAAAGAAATGAAGGAAATCTGACATACAAAACACATCTCAGAAAATTTACGTAAGTTCTTTTATTCTCCTTCCAACCTGGTCTAGGAGGGCTGTGTGCTCTGTTTCAATGGAATGATGTTCTTTTTCTCAGAACATAAGGAAGCATTACCTCTAATCATCTGAATCTCAAGCGCACAACTGAAATGTTCTGTAATTGTAATACAGAATATTTAATCTAAAATAATTGTGTTTTAAGGAAAAGAATCTGAATATAATTCCATTTTAATTACCTCTCTGGAGAATCATCCTGTTTTTTAAATCCAGGAGGAAGAGCTGGCCCAAAAAAGCCATCATCATCATCATCATCGTCTTCATGAATTCTTTTTGGCTTTCTGCAAATACAGATTTCACTTAATAATTACCTTGACATGCATAGCAATTATCTACATTTTAAAGAGGAAAAAAAACCACATAAAATTATTTCATAGGGTCTTCTGTACTAAATATCCTGCTGTTACCAAGGAAACAGTGCAAAAGGATCCAAAATTATTTTAAGCAATTAAAAAATTGGGAGTATAAGATTCACTTCAAAAATGTTCTGACATTTAAAAAAAGAAGAAAACCCTAAAAAACAACATTAAGAATGCTTTTGCTGTAGAAAGCAGTTTAGTATAATGTTGAAATACCGTTTTCTAGTCACAAAGTAATTTAAAATTCAGTACACTTCTTTCTTCATTTTTATACACTGTCTGCATTTTGAGTAGTAATTTTCCTTTTCAATTCTAATTAGCTGAAAAACTATTGACTAAGAAAACAAGAAAAAAATTGAACAATAATTACTCTAGCGCTCATTAAGATGGCATAATGGCCTTCAAGTATCTTATACACGGCTCAGAGCAAACACACACAAATTCTTAACTTGGCAATTTTGAGTAATCAACCCAACAAATGAGAGTATCTGCAGACTCATGTTACTTGCTAAACAATTCTGTTTTTTTCATTATAGCTGACTTAACTGAATGCATAACTTCATGCCCATACACAGGTCTTACGACCTCTCAAAGAGAGCTAGTACACCAAAACCAGGGCAAAACTCAAGTACCAAATACTTCCGTAAATGGTAAGTGGGTGTCTGTCCTTAACATAAACATGCAAATTTGCAGAACTAAAATAAAACATATAAGTGCAGAAATCTGACTGCACAAATAACTTAATTCCACCATAGGGTGTCAAACAGCTGAACGAACATTCTTGGCCATGAAGAACATGCAGAACATGTAATCCAAAGTTTGACACAGGTACAGAGTTTGCCTTTTTTTATACAACATTGTCCCTTTTTCATAAGTTAGATGCATTATATTTGCAATACAATTTGTAAAAATACAAATAACACAAAAGCATACTCACTTGGGTGCTGGATCTCCTTCTGTCTCCTCTTCAGAATCTCTGTTTGTGTCTCTGGGTAGAGGAAGAGATTCTGAGTCGTCATCGCTGTCAGGAGTTTCTGAACTACAGCTGCTTTTGTAGTCTGGAGGCAGTGCTGGTCCTGCAACTGAACACCCAGAGTTATTTGGGATCATAAAATCACAGAATGGTTTGGCTTGGAAGGGACCTTAAAGATTATCTAGTTCCAATCTCCCTGCCATGGGCAGGGAACCTTCTACTAGACCAGCTTTAATAAGGATACCTACGAAATGTTTCAAATGAGTCTGATCGATGACAGCATTTCCAAAACACATATTTACTTGGAATTCAGTTTATTCAATCACTGCTCTCTCTAGCATTTAAAGAAGGTATCTAAACAAACTTCTAGAAGTTACTTCTTTCAGCACTGTATTTCCATCAACAACCTACCCTGAACTGTTCTGACTTAGGACATCACTGATGCATTAGTACACGAGCACCTTCCTGAACAGGACTAGAAATCCCTGTTTTATGTAACAACTAATGGATGTGGCATAAACCAGTATATTTTAAAGAAACTACCGCCTTTAATAAAGCATTTGAAGCTTACTAGTGAAGAAACACATCATCTGTACATACACAGCATGGGAGACCATAAATTCTTAAATGGGAGCATTTGTGACCATAAAGTATTCAATTAATTGCCAGCCTGCTTTAGGAATGGTTTAATGATTAAGGTTATTTCCAGTTCAGCTAAATGTGAACAGCAGGGACAGATTTAAGTACACTGCTGAAAAAAGGATGATTTTGGCATTCAGAGAATGAATTCAAAGGATTGTTGCTATCAGAAGGCCAGGGTACTGGATGGAGCTCTCATGCTCCATTCAAACCTTCACCCTCTGGGGTAATATCTCAGCAAAATTAAAATACAGACACTAACACTGCTAAGAGGCCTGAGCTGTTTCCGGCACTGTGCCCACCAGCAGACACTGATCTTTCTAGATTTGTCTATACCACCATGTGCAGAGGGCCCAGAAGCAGCTTAGCCATTGATCCTAACAGCAAATGCCCCCCAAACAAGACCCTTAACACAGATACCCTCACAGGCTCAATCAACAAGAAGTAATCTGAAGCAAGCAAAAACCAGCAATGGTCCCAAGGTAAGAGGCCTTCCCAATCCAGGGCAAGGCACCCATTTACACAAACACAGTACAAACAGCCCACATTCCCCTTTAATAGAGATTTGATTCTCCTGATGATTCAGCATCCTGAGACAGAGACACCATTTCTCCTCTTAATATCTCAAGCACTGAGTACAAGACTCGCAGGACAGAGGTGTTTTGGTGAGGAAAAGACATTGTTCCCTTTATAAATAGTCAGGGGTCAGATGAAAAGATAAATGGTACCAGGAAATTAGATCTCCAGTTGAAGAACTGCAGCTTTTTGATAGTACAAAATATAACCTGATGCATATTATGGTTCCATTGTTAGCTGACAAAGGCTAGGCAGAAATCAAGTCCTTTGAGCGAGCTTCACAAAGCTTTTAATCATCTTTAGCACAAGACACAAGGACAGTCCACTAGTTACAAAACATCCAGGTATATTTGTCACTTCTTTTTTTCCCATTTCAATGGAAAAGACTTTAACTGGGACATACAAATCCATTTCAGCACTAGGAAGGATAAGAACCAACCAACAAACAACTTCTCTTGCCTCAAGAAACCCCAAACACAACACCCTAGCCTGTCAAGGTAAAATAAGTTCAAGATGAAAGGAAACAAAAAGATGAATGATAAGTAGGAATAAAAACTGCTATTAAGGGGTCTCGTCTTTCAGTACGAGAAGCACCACTTGAATAAAAGCACTTAAAACCCAGACAAAACCTGCACAACTGCTTTCTCCAGCCACCTGGTACCCAGACATTATGCAAGCAGACTTCATCTGCTCTAAATGCAAAAGAAAAGACTTGGAGTGGAAGGAATAAACTCAGATACAATTTGATGAGTCTGATAAAAGAGAGGAAGAGAGAAATTAGGAGTAGTTTTGTGAGCTGCACAGAACTAGTAAAAAAAAAAACTATTTAAGGAAGGAGACTGGTCCCACTGGCGTGTTGTTCAACACCAGGGCTAACACATATACTTTTATCTCAATTCCTCTCCATTATGTTGGCAAAACTGTTTGCTTGGGCTATGCAATAAGCTGGATCAGAGAACTTAAAAAGCATAAAAATAGCAGTGCAAACCACAGCCCTCCCTTGAAAGAACTGTTTGTTCATGGAACAGCAGCCTAAGCAGGACAATCAGAAATTAAATAGAGACAGAGACGGACTAATGAAGAGAAAATGGCATTTAAAGCCTGAGGAAGAAAAAGTCATTGGACATGGTGAAAAGAAATGGAGGGGAAAGAGACTTGGGATTAAAAATTTATATGATCATGGTACTGACTGAGACTAACAATCAGCACAGGCAAAAATACAGCTATGGATCAGGATGGTTTGGGGAGCCACAAGAAAGAGCAGAAAGGTAGGAATGGAAATCGCTAAGCATAAATTCTGGGAGCAAAGAAAGAAAACATTGAGGAAGGAGACCAAGAGCTAATCAGAAGTCTGTGAAATTCCCCAAAAGCCACGGAAAAGTGGAAAAATACAGACAAAAGGAGGAACAGTGGAGAGCTCAAAGAGTCAGGAAACTAAACCTAATGAGGTGAGGAGGATAAGTGAATGTAGCAATGGTAGAGCAACAGGAAAGTGATGAATTAACCAGAGCTTGGAACAATTCAGAGCAGGACAGTGGGATAAAAAAGTATGAGATGAAAATTTTGGGGATAGTGAGTAGAGGAACACGACCAAGTGAGACTGAAGTGAATGTTTCACAGCTACTAGAAGTGACCATCCTACTAATGAGCTGTCTGGTGACTATCTGCCTGAAAATTAAGTCAATTTAATTCAGAAACCAAATTAAAAGCTACGTTTTGTTTTGCTAGGGTTATTTCTGCTGTATTTGGGGATTCTAAGCAACCTACCACACCATCAGACATGTACTGGGAAGCTCTCAAGGACAGACAAGGCCTTTCAGCTCCAGCATAATGGTAGATCAACCCAGAGGTATCAACACACCTGTATTGTAACAAATGGTACCGCAATGCTGAAACAGACATAACTCCCTTCTTAGTCTCTAGTTATTTTTAGCCATTCCCTAGCACTTCTCCCCTGCTTGTACAAGGACAGCCCAGAGGCAGGGACAAATGGGCCAAAGGAAGTATGATTCTTCCAGCAGGAGCACAGTTAGTCCAGCTTCAAAGCACTGTCATGGAGTGAAGAATCGGGAAATGAGTGCATCCCATGGGTTGGACAAGCTGAAGCAGGTAAAGGATTTACCAGGGATGAGCTTTTGGGTCTGTCCAGCTACCATTTGCTTCCATCCTGTTTCCAATTAAGGGTCACAGAAGTATTATTATCATCACTTCTCTGACACCAGAGGTAGTCCACGGGCAATGCGGTTTGTCCCATGGTAAGAACACCAGTGGGTACTGTGGGAGAAAACGTCTGGATGGTGGGAAAGGGGCTCAAGGGGGCTGAGATATTTGCTACTGACTGTGGTGCACATCAGACTGCACAAGGGTATAAAATGCTGATGGAAACTGGGCCAACTAGTCTCCCAAGGCTGCAGACAGCTCCTAGGTGGATTGCCTCCAGAAGCAAAGTATTAGCAATAAATCTAATCATAATCATATATACTGAGACCGCTATTTCTTGTGTCTCTCTGAGAGCCTTCTCTTGTGCCTGAGGGTCTTCCCTGCCACAGGCTGCTCAAAGTCCTACTTTGTTGCTGTTGGGAGACAGAAACTATGGAAGTAGACTAAAAAAACAAGTGCTCTTCAAGAAAAGCAATGAGCAGCTCAAATATCAGTGAGACTTCTACGACAGGAACAATATTAGAAAAGCTGTTCGGCTTTAAAGGGTGAAGCATCTCTTAAAATAGTTAGAAAACACAAGGCCAATTGTTACAGAACAAATTCTAGGCCCACTTGACTCAGGACCCAGCAAGTGTTGCAGCACAGAAGGTGCTGGTGGCAGCCCACTGTGTGATTTTTGTCACTCCAGGTGCAGAGCTCCAGATGGAGCTGTAGCTCTGTACAGCAAAGTGCGTTATGCCAAAGTGCTTGCTCTCCTTTCTGCCTCTGCACTGCAGCAGTCTGCCTCATGGGGACAGCAGGGACACCTGGCTGCTGTAAGTCAAAGTCAGGAAAAGTTTGTCAAAATTAGAAAAACAACCAACCTGCCAGTAGCTGGAGTTTGGGGGTTTTGTTTGTTTGTTTTCAAAAGCAAATAAATATCTTCACCCACTTCACACAGAAATTTCCAAGCAGAACTTGGATCAGCTGCCAGTGCAACTGTAATATCATGGAACTGATTTACACTGGGACAAAGAGGGGACAAACTCAGATGAGTAACCTAGACTAGACACTGCCGAAACATCTGATGTCACAAACCTATGGCCTAAGGATAAGTTTAACTTGTTCTGTTCATACACGATACAGATACTAGCAGCATGCATCAGTGTGTTGATGGAAAGTGAATAAGCCATTAACACAGGCATGGCCAGGTAAGGCAGCACCAGCTCGTGTAGTCACGGCTTCCGCACAAAGCCGAGATGCGGACCCGGAGCTTGATGTTGCCATGGTGTCAGCTAATGCAGCAGCTCTGTCCCTATTGCTACTGCTCCCTCTTCTGGATTAAAAAATTAGAGAGCAGACAAGCACAACAAACCTTTCCCATCAGAGCTGCTCCCTTTGGAGTAACTGAATGGTCAGTGACACACTGCTGGAAACTGAATATATGTACTAGTGCCTTGAACCTGGATTAAAGGCAAGGAGTGCAAACGTTCAAAGTGCTACTTCCAGAAATATTACTGATAGAGAACATGCTAGAATTTTAGCGGGGGAACTGAGCTCCACTGCAGAAGAGCCAGCCTGGCAGTCTCGGGGGGATCCCACTTCTGATGCGATGGCTCTCAACACGAGAGACCCTGGCAGGAGAGGCACCACAGCCCCACTGACTGGCAGTCTGCTCCACACCCTGAGCTACACTGCCTGGAAAACCACAGCTGATGAAGTGGTTCGGCCTGGCAAAGGAATGCACGCTGCACAGGCCCAGCCTCCTCCTTTTCTACCCACGAATTTCACACCTGCAGCTGCTGAAGAGCACAGGCTTCAAAGCGCACGCCAGACTTGAGCGGGACAAAAGTAAGCGACTCAAAGCGGTATTTTTCTAAAACGAGGTTTAGAGCGTTTCACATCCGTAGCATTCCATCGCATATGAGTTGTTTTTTTTTTTTTTTTCCTGGAAAAGCCACTGCAGTAACCCTCCCGGGAAGTTTCGCTCCGTGCGGGCGCCGCCCTGGCGGTGCGCGCCCCGCGCTGTGACACGCCGGGCTGCGGGGCCCCGCTCTCCCCCTCACAGAGC
>WBMY01015187.1:627542-675780 GCA_013397315.1 Donacobius atricapilla
CTTTGTTTTTTTTTTTTTTGTTTTTTTTTTTTTTTTTTCCTGGAAAAGCCACTGCAGTAACCCTCCCGGGAAGTTTCGCTCCGTGCGGGCGCCGCCCTGGCGGTGCGCGCCCCGCGCTGTGACACGCCGGGCTGCGGGGCCCCGCTCTCCCCCTCACAGAGCACCTCCCGCTGCGGAGCACGGGCTGCGGGCCCCGCTCTCCCCGCACGGAGCGTCCCNCGCCGCCGCCGGGCGTCCCCCCGCCCTTCTTCTGCCCGCCGCCCTCCTGGGACGCGAGCTTCTGGGCTGCCCCCGGGCCCTACCCCCCGCCCGGCCGCTACCCGCCGCCCGACGGCGCCTACGCGCAGCCCAAGAGCTACTCCCAGCCCGCCGAGTCCTACTCGCAACCCGCCGACAGCTACGCGCCCGCTGAGAGCTACTCGGATCCCGGCCAGAGCATCCCTCCCGCCGAGAGCTACCCGCAGCCCTCCGAGGGCTACCCGCCGACTCAGGGCTACCCGCAGCCCGAGAGCTTCCTTCCCGCTCCCGGCTACTCCTCGCCTGCCGCCTGGTTCCCGCCGGCCTACGGAGCGCCACCGCAGGGCCCGCACGCTGGTGAGGGGCAGGGGCGAAGCTGTCTCTTGGGCCCATGGACTCCTTCCTGTCCCATGTAGGCAGGGGCCCCGAGGCTGTCCTGCACCCTTGGGGCTGCAGGACTCTCTTCAAAGCACGTTGGTCATGCAACCCTCTTATCTCTTCCCTAGGGCCCTCTCTGTTGCGCACCGAGGTGGGGGGGCGGAGGGTTTTAGCAGCTGTACGTGTGAATGGCTCATCTTTTTTATTCTCTGTTCTGAAGGTGGAAACGGTAATTTCTCCCAGAAGCGGCAGGGCAAGCAAGTGCCTGCGTTTAGTAAACATTGTCCAGAAGAAAATAACAAGCCAAAGGTATGGACTGGGGTCCGCAATGCAAGAGGAACATGTACATGTTGGAGTGGGTCCAGGGAAAGGCCACAAAAATGATCGGGGAGGGTGGAGCACCTCTCCCGTGAAGGCTGAGAGAGCTGGGGGTCCTCCCCGGGCCCGACATGAACCCCTTCGCCTGGTACCCGCCGCCTCCGCCGGGGCCGCCGCCGCCGGGCGTCCCCCCGCCCTTCTTCTGCCCGCCGCCCTCCTGGGACGCGAGCTTCTGGGCTGCCCCCGGGCCCTACCCCCCGCCCGGCCGCTACCCGCCGCCCGACGGCGCCTACGCGCAGCCCAAGAGCTACTCCCAGCCCGCCGAGTCCTACTCGCAACCCGCCGACAGCTACGCGCCCGCTGAGAGCTACTCGGATCCCGGCCAGAGCATCCCTCCCGCCGAGAGCTACCCGCAGCCCTCCGAGAGCTACCCGCAGCCCTCCGAGGGCTACCCGCAGCCCTCCGAGGGCTACCCGCCGACTCAGGGCTACCCGCAGCCCGAGAGCTTCCTTCCCGCTCCCGGCTACTCCTCGCCTGCCGCCTGGTTCCCGCCGGCCTACGGAGCGCCACCGCAGGGCCCGCACGCTGGTGAGGGGCAGGGGCAGGGGAGAAGCTGTCCCTTGGGCCCATGGGCTCCTTCCTGTCCCATGTAGGCAGGGGCCCCGAGGCTGTCCTGCACCCTTGGGGCTGCAGGACTCTCTTCAAAGCACGTTGGTCATGCAACCCTCTTATCTCTTCCCTAGGGCCCTCTCTGTTGCGCACCGAGGTGGGGGGGCGGAGGGTTTTAGCAGCTGTACGTGTGAATGGCTCATCTTTTTTATTCTCTGTTCTGAAGGTGGAAACGGTAACTTCTCCCAGAAGCGGCAGGGCAAGCAAGTGCCTGCGTTTAGTAAACATTGTCCAGAAGAAAATAACAAGCCAAAGGTATGGACTGGGGTCCGCAATGCAAGAGGAACATGTACATGTTGGAGTGGGTCCAGGGAAAGGCCACAAAAATGATCGGGGAGGGTGGAGCACCTCTCCCGTGAAGGCTGAGAGAGCTGGGGTTGTTCGGCCTGGCGAAGAGAAGGCTTCAGGTAGTACCTGCAGCATCCTTTCAGTGCTTTAAGGGAACTTAGGAAAAAGACGGGGACAGGCTTTATTTATAGTACAGGCTGTAGTGATAAAACAGGGAGTCATGGTTTTAGACTGAAGCAGAGTAGATTTAGATTGGATGTAAGGAAGACTTTTTTTACTATGAAGGGCATGAGGTACTGCCACAGATTGCCCAGAGAAGCTGTGGCTGGCCCATCCCTGGAAGTGTTGAAGGCCAGATTATACGGGGCTTTGAGCATCCTGATCTAGTCATAGATTATCCCTGCCTGTGTTGGAGGGGGTGTCACTGTAGGGCACGAAATAGATTAACTCCATATAGCTGTTAGAAGAGAAAGAGGGCTTTATTTACAATTCCAACAGTTTCTTTTATAACATGCTGTGCTACAAAGGTATATCATTGGTCCATGGACTGACACTTCTCTCCATTGGTTAAGCAATAGGAAACAACACCTGGGGACAGTTGTTATGGGAAAGGGAACACTGTTTACTTAACCTGTTTTGAGAAACGGAGGGAGGTGTTTTGAAAAAAAAAAGGAAACGGTTGACAGCTTTCCTTTGGGAAGGGAGCTAGCAATAGTTAGCAAGCTAAAATTCAGGCTCAGAAATGTTGAGCCCACAGGGAGGTTGGAACCAGATGATCTTGGAAGGTCTCTTCCCACCCAAACCACTCTGTGATGGTGCCAGTCTCATGAGACTTGGCCCAAGGCTTGCCCTTAGAAGAGAGCTATTCTATATATGGCAGTCTGTAACCCTAGAAAGATACATGTCAACCAAATTCTTACACAGGTTTATGTCACCTTACTGTGGTGATGCTCAGCTGCCTGAGTTACATTAGTGCTCTGTTACATGGTCAAGACCAGCCAGCGAGTGGACAGTGATGTGTGTAGTGGGAGAGGGCAGGGTCCGTGCTGCCCTCGAAACTTGTACATGGCATGGGAGAACAGTCGTAGTCTGTCTTGGTACAGAAGAGACATGGGGCTTTAGCCTAAATTTCACAGCCCCGGGGAAGTCTGTGCCAGCAGAATGGTGTGTTTGCAGAAGCAATAATTGATTGAAAGGTAGTAATGGGAAGAGCTGAGTGGAGGGCACATTGTTTAGAACATAGGTAATTTGAACTTAACTTAGGTATTATGTTAGCTTATCTTTGAAACACTTAACTGCTTTATTAACAAAAATACTAATAGTATATATCATGGCTAAATAAATACAGGGATATCTTGTAACTGCAATCCTGAGATTATTTCTTCTTTTTTTTACTTTTTTTCAGACCAAAAAGAAAAAAGAGCCAGTTTTCTCTCATTACTGTGATACCTGTGACCGTGGCTACAAGAACCAGGAGAAGTATGATGAACACATTTCACAGCATAAACAGGTTAATGACTTTGGCTTCTTTCATTCACACTGATTTTTTCCTTTGTGCCTGGCAAGCAGTTAGCTGTAGTCACTCTTTAAACAGAAGACATAGGAAGGAGATTCCAGAGCTATGTCAAGTATTAGTGGTTTTTTTTTTTCCAAATGCCTTATGTAGGGGAGGCATCAGTTGTATTTTTGGTTTTACTACTGAAGCCTTTTAAACTGTTTTGCTTGCAAAATGTTGCTAAGTCATAGGAATTAATTCATTGACACCACTTTAGCATGTACAGCTTTGTGTGGAAACATTTAAGAAATTTTCTTTATTGAAAATTATCAAAATTTGGAAGTATCAAAATTTAAAATTGAAGAGTCTTGCATATTTTTATCTTAGTGAACTTCGCTTTCTCTTCAGTTATTGGATACATTGCCTACACTGATTATTCTAAAACCAGATGAAATTAAAAAGTACATTATCCCTGCTTGCTGATTTTACAATCACCTTTGTTAGCAAACTGGGTAGCTTACACAGCCTGTGCAACAAACTGTACAGGCAACTGGCACTGAGTTTATTTAAGTATGCTCAAAAGCTTGTTTATAATTTGTGTAAATTGATATGGTTTAAGTTGACTCTCTTATCTTGCAGTGCTCAGAAGAAGGTTGCAATTTCAGTGCACATGAGAAGATCGTTCAGATACACTGGAAGAATGTAGGTAACCCTCTGGGCCCAAAATAGGAGTCTGTGCCATCTTTACCATAGCCCCTTTTCTCATTCTTCAGTGGTTTCCTTTCATTCATCTGGAAAGAAAATGTATTACCTCTGAGGAGAATCTGTTTCAAGACAATATTGTGGATGAAAATACGTTAAATACTATGGAGGTTTCTAAATGGATTCATTGTATCATCTCTTTGTGCGGTCTCATCAGTTTTGGAAATTAAAACAGTGTGATACCACTGTACCTGACATAATGACATTTTCTTTTTTAACGTGTGGTTTTTTTCCTTCCTCTTAAACACGTGTGAAATACTTTTTCCTTAGGCACATGCACCTGGAGCTAAAAGAATAAAATTAGATAGTCCAGAAGAGATTGCTAAATGGAGAGAAGAAAGGAAAAGGTAAGACTTGTGGCCTATGGATTTATTTTAGTGTATTTTCCCTGTTGGGAGCATTAGATGACATTAGCTGAAGGGCAGGAGCAGCACATAACTTGTTGTTTCTGTTACTCCATTGACCCTGTAAAACTGCAGCAGTGATTCTGTGTCAGAATGCCTGAGCCTGTGAGAATGTGAGCTGCAGAGACTATAATAATTTAGAAGATTATAATAGCAGGCAAAGTATCAGCTGGGAAACAGCTTTCCCAGATGCTTGATGTGGTACCCCAGGTTAGGTGAATGTCTCATTCTTTTTAGCCTGATCACGTTTTAGGTCAGCAGTGTTTGTGTGGGGGTTTTTAACAGCTTAAAAATCTGGAACTGTTGTACTGACTATAATTGTAATGCTGTGTGCAGGTTTCCCCAGGACAACATAGTCCCAGTAGACCACACCAGGGAGTTTTCTTAAGGGCTTTCTTGTTGCATGATGCTTTTCTAGTGAAAGGGAACAGAAACCATGAATGATACGTCCTCTGGCAGTCTAACTTACATTATATGCAGGGTGCAAGGTAAAATTCTATAAGCAATATTTCTCACTATTTCTTATCCTGCAATAAAAAATAAGGTATACAGGGTATAACTTTTTTATGTGGACCAGGATTTAAGTATTTATCTCTCAGATTTATTTTTTTCCTTCTGAGTTCAATGGATTAAAATCTACTTTCCCAGCAGGAGAAAGATTCTGCAGGCTTTCCTCACTTCTATTCATAATTTAGAATATAGTCTTGCAAGTGATTAGTGCGTGAGTTTTGTTTCCAAGAGCAGGAGTCCTATATGCAGAATGGGAAGTGATATGAATTTAATTTTGAGATCAGTGGTGATGAGCTAAGGCAGTGTACTAGTCACGTGGGGGATTTTTAGTGAAAATAAACCCAGTGGTCTGATGGAATCTTACTGATGTATCCACCTTGTATCTGTGTCAGAAGGCAATGTTAATGTGTTCTTGCTTTGAACTTCCCTTACCTTAATACGTTTTTTAACTGTTTTTGTTGAAAAAGAAAAATGAATGGAATTAATAGTAGAATTTTTTAGCTGCCTCCCATCCATTTTTTCCTGTATGGAGAAGCAAGATTTCTCCCCATGTAAGTTCATTCTTTGAGGTTTTAATTTTTCTTTGAACATGGTTTCAGCTTTTTCTGCAAATTTCAGAAAGGCAAAGGGAAATCTTACCACTATGTCAGCACATCACAGTAGTCAACTATTGCACCTGCTGTTCATTTTTTTCAAACAAAAATAATAAATAGGTCCTTAAAAAAAAAAGGAACAAGAGATTATTTTCTCCCATTTTTAAAATGCCATCATTAAGCAGACAAAAATTGGTTGTGATCTGTGCAAATATATGCTTGGTGTTAGATGAGGCAAGTTTTGGTGCTAGATTAGTTTTCATTCCAAGGTTTCCTTTTATTCAAAAGATGTTTGAGGGCTTGGTTTTTATTTTCTTTCAGCCTACATATTGCTGTTGTGTTTTTTTGGTGGATAATTTTCTAACAGTAGCTCCAAGGAAGAAGATTCATACTCGTATGCAGTCTCTGAGAGAGTCTTTGCAACTCATTTTCAACTTTTCATACGTTTCTGTAGTTTGGGAGGTGTTCAGTAGAGTTCCTGTCTAGCAGCTGATGCTGAGGTTTATGTGTTGAGATGACGTTTAAGGTGTATATGTCAGTATATGCTCTACTAGAACATTAGGGAAGTGGGAACTGAATATAAAATTCTGGCTAAGATACTCTTTGTGTGGGGGTGGGTGCTGCGAATCACAGCATGCTGCCTTTATCTACACTTTATTGTAAGGGTGATGCTCGGCCTGAGATGGTTTTGCTGAGCTTCTGAAGGATCTCATGTTGGTTTTACAGATGAATATAATTTGGCTGTGATACAGCATTGCTGAAAGCCTTTGCTCACTGCAGCACAGTAAAATCAAAGGAAGTAAAGTCTCATGGTCACAGCCACCAGCCAGAAGAGGCGAAATGGGATTATGCCTGTCTGAGCCAGGGCCACTAGGTGGAGTAGTGCCTTATCTTGGTACTTCTGGGCCTTCTGTGAGCATCGTATTTAGCCATGATGGATGGATGTAGAATGACTACCTGGGTGGCTTTTGTTACTCTTTGTACAGCAAGGAGGCTGTATGAACATCCTTCTTTTTTTTTTTTTTTGTAACTAAAAAAAAAAAAAATGGAGGGGGTGGGAGGCAGGCAGAGAGAGAAAGCCAGCTGGAACTTTTGTGCAGCATTAATTGGGTCACCAGCAAAGCGTCAGTTTAGTACTGAAGGTCTGTTGTTGACTCACAGTAAACATTGCATTGTGCAGAAAAAAGGGACACCAGAGGGAGTCTGAGCTATTAAGCAGTTTTGGTTTATGGTGACAGGAAGAAATCTTTTTATTTGTAGAAGCTCCAATCAGAGCTAAGAATGAATCTTTTTAGATCATTAATAGTTTGTTTCTAATTAGGTTGCAGTGATTTAATATGTGTTTCCATCCTGCATCCTGTCTTGCTTGTTCTTTCAGCCGTTATAAATAATTACTTGCAGAGTTGAGTTTTTTCTTCTTAATTAGCTGTTGTGTTGCTCAGTTGTGTATCCTGCTTAAAATCTTCAAGAAAGAGCTTGTGTTTAAGGGTAGCCTTATTCTCACAGAGGAAAGAGGAGGAGGAGAGCTGGTAAGGGGAATCTCTGGATGAAGCATGCTGGGTCAGAATGCTGTTTTCCTGTTGAACCTGCTGAGCCAAGAAATCTAATTAAGCAAAGAGCAATAGAGATGAAGTTCCATGGGATCTCAGGGTTTCCCTATGTTTTGCAGACAGATGGTTGTGAAGTCTGACATCAACTTTTCTTGTTTTGATTTGTCCTCTCCCTTCCAAGTGTTGAGAAATGTGCTGTCTTCAGCATATTTTTTCAACACGAGTTTAAAGAGAGTTATCTGCAATGCATTTCCTTAATGTGTCAGAATGAGGTATTTGCTATCTTCGTACTCCACAAGTGAGATCTGGGTCCTGCCAGCCCATCTGTTTCTCACCGCCATTTCTTGAGCAATGGTTATTAGTAAGAATGTGGCTAGGCTGCTTTAGCGTTAAAGCGAATCGTTAAAGTTACTTTTGCCTAGCTCCTAATATAACATTGGGGGATTTTCTTGGGCTTGTGTGTTGCTTGTAAGTTCTCCCCTTTCTGCCCCGCTTTCTTTAATCTCTTGGCATTGGTTTGTTCACATAGGAATTGTCTGTTGTATTTCCTTGCAATGCATCTCACAGGCTGAGCATGTGCTTAGTGCTTGAAGTACAGTACTGTTAACCATACCACTTTTAATTAATTTGTGATTTTCTAGTTGCATAGTGATAATACCAGAGTAGTCTGGAATCCTCCCTGGTGTTGTGTTCATAGTAGTGAAGTATGTGATATGGAAAATAGTTTCTTATAACTTGGTAAAAGTAGAGAAGACAAAGCAAAGTAGAAGGATGTGTTGGTAGATCAAGGTACACGTAGATACAACAAAGTTTACTCTGATCTGCTGGGATAGATAAGCAATAAAACTGCTTCAGCTAACATATGGTTAAATCAGATGTGGGAAAGTTAAGCCGAGATTTTATCAGCTCTATTGGGTCATTTTTGTTCCCTTTGGGCTCTCCATGTCTCCTTTGCTGTTGGCTGTGCATATGCAATTAAGACCAGCTCAAGAAATTATTGAGGCATTTTTCTCTCAGTGTTGTTCCTATTAAAATGATGAACTTCTATAGCTCTTGACTCAGGAATCCATTGTGTAAACTGCTACAGAAACAGGTCTCTTTTCTGTTAGATGTTGGCAAAGCTCTGTTCACTGCTTGCTAAGAGCTGCTTTACTCCAATGTTTATGAGAGCAAGATGAAGTATGCTGGCCTATAAAAAAATGCATGGCTCTGGCTAGTGTGCTCATTTATTATGAAAAAAATCTATTCACTAAGACACACATGTTGTTGATTATGCTCAGTGTCAGTGTTCCCTGTCTCTAGCATCTTTAGGGTATCCTTTACCTGCATGTCTCATTTTGTTGGGATATATTTAATATCCTCATCTTAGCCTGAAAAGCAGTTTTCTGATATTATCAATTTATTTTGAAAAGCTTTGGATTGTAGGAGTATGTACAGTTGGGATCTGCAGCTGCTGTGAAAAAAGGCTGCCTTCTCAGGCTGTATTGGCTTCATGAAATCTGCTGTTCCGAACCATCACATCCTGGTTTAACTCTTCCTTTCCTTTTAAGTTGCTTAGGTTTGTAAAGCCCTGTGGGACTGATGAAGCTGTTTGTTTCAATCTCTGACATGTTGTTTGCAAGGCATAAGTGCTAAGGTACTTCTACTTCAGTGGTGTTTGTAGGTAACCCTTTAGGAACATCATTTTCGTAGGAGAGGAGGGCTTGCCGTCTCAGAAGGGTGCAAACCCAAGTCAGGTCTTGGGATTTAAGCATATGGCCTTTTATGTGGAGAGACTCAGTCAGTAAAGGCATGAGGTAAAGGCAGTGCTTCTAGAAATATTTAGCATTTGAGAAGAGCTGGAGAAAATAAACACAGCCACTACAGATGCCTTCAGATGTGCTTCTGCAGGCATACTGGGACTTGTGACTTGAGCTCTCGCCAGCTGTCAGTCACTGCCTGTGTCAGCTGGAGGGGTGGTTTAGGAGAAACCTGTCAGTCTTGGCAGTAAATGGAACTAAAGTGTTGGTACAGTCCATTACGGTGGCTCGTGGAGGGAGTGGTAACTCACAGGAATGAAAGTGGGAGGCATTCATGTCTCAAATCATGTTGTGAGAGCATGTCTGAATATGTTCTTAATCAGCGTAAGTGCTGGAACATTTCAAGATTCCTTTCCTCTAGTATTTAGGGTCTTCCCTTATATTTAAAACACCACCACCCCCTGCCACCTCCCCCTTCTCCCCAACCTCTACAAAAAGCTTGGGGAATTTTTGAGCATAACTACTTGTTTTATAGCCTGCTGTCCTCCTGGAAGCCTTTGTGTTTGAAGGAAAGCACCTTCTTCTAAAACTGTGGAGCACCGGGGTCTTTGTCAATGTGGGGCTTTTGAGATTAAAGACTTCATTGCACATTTACTGTGTGCTGGGAGTGTTGTAGCATGAATGGACAAATCTAACTAACAGGGAAGAGCAGGGATCATATCCCTGTGCTCACTTGAGCTGTATGGCAGATTTCTGGGTGAAGTCCAAAGAAAATACATGTTGACAGCTCATGTTCAAATCCTCTTAAAGAAGACAAGTTCTGTTGTGTGTTTAGGTTTGTCTTGTAGAAAATGCTTCTCTTTTTCCCTTGGTATATGGTTGAAGCTGTCTTGAATCGATGTGACATGCTGTAATATGGGGGAAATGCATGTGATAAGATTAAATATTTAAAAAAAGATACATGTCTTTTTTGATATCTATTTTTAGTGAGAAGCTGTTCTACGTTTCTCTTTACTCCATTTTAATAGACATCAAATATTTATACTTTGTGTTTCTATCCAGAAGCTGGGGCAGCATGTGAGTGTGTTTCTCATTTACCACCTTTATCTCAAAGCACTGGCATTTAGCTAACTAATGCTTGCACAGCAAGTAGTGTAGCCATTTTTGGGCTTTGTTGGTAAAAAGCCTGCTGCCCAGGCTCTGCGTGTTAGAACCAGTGAGGCATTTGTCTGGAGGGAAGGATGTTGAGGGAGATGGGGAATGGCAGAGACTGGATGGTTTGGGAGATGGTTGTAACAGTAGATTTCTTTTCATCTGCATGATTTGGCTAGTTTTCTTGAACCTGGAATTAAAAAGGGGCAGTAATTCTGCTGAACTTAAGGTCAGTGTGCAAGCACGTTGCTGAAAACTGCTCGAGAAGGACCTTGTGTGCTTTCTCCTGTCACATTGAAGGAATCTTGTGTGCCCAGAAGCTGTTCATATACACTTTTTTTTTTGTGAAGTTTACAGGAACTCGGCAGTTAGTTTGCTAGATACATGTCTTTCAACTAATCCAGTTGAAGCTCCATAGAAATAAAATAGGAGGACTAAAACATGCTAAATTATGTGTTGGGGCAAAGAGAGGGTCCGTGACTATATCCAAACTGTTTGTCTGTACCGTGCTTGATGGTTTGGTAAATCTAAGAATGCTTATGTGATAGGTTTTTTTAAATTTTTTTTGGTTTTGTTTGTTGCATCTGGATATGTAAGCCTAAATGGACTCAGATTTCTTTTCCTCACTAACGCCTTTTGAAGAAAGAAACAGTCTGTTAAACTTCCTTGAAAATTTTTAAAAATCTGTAATGTCTGTAGAGGAAGCTGGTTTGGTAAAGGGGGAATTGGGAAATACAATGAGTCCTTTAAGAGCCAGTGAAACTATTTTTTTTCTTCTAGAAATTTTCCTACATTGGCAAACATTGAAAGGAAGAAGGAAATGCAGATGCAGAAGGAGGAAAGGGGAGAAGTGCTGACTACCCAGCAGTTTGGGTAAGTGTTTTGAACCAAGCTTATTGCTTGCCTCCCACTGAGTTCAAAAGTATGCTCTCTTACTGTGGTCTCCCAGCACTTACTGCTTCCACTGTATGCAGAATCTGGCTGCCCTTTTAGAGGCAACTGACCATTTGACAAAGCGCTGATGTAATATTCTTTTGTTTACTTCATAGTGCTCCAAAGTCCACTTCAGTTAAATGAAACAATAACTACATTAAAAATCTGGTATTCTGGCTTGTTTGAGAAAACCACTTCTAGTGGCCATTCATTAGATCGGCATAACCTTGGTCTCTGAAAAAGTAGTAATGGGGACAAAAGTCATGCAACATAATGATTCCACATGGTTTAATCCTTTATTGTCTGAAAGTGGCCAACAGAGATTTTTTTCTTACTCTCTCTTCCTGCTGATAATAAATCAGTAGTCAAGTGAAGAGGGGAAAAAGATAAAGATGATGGAGGGGTAGAAAAAAGAAGCAGCACTACTTAAGTTATAGTGAAAACTATATGAAAATAAAGTTAAATCTATCTGCTACCATTGTTCTAACCTAGTACTTATTCATCTTGGATTTTTATCTGTTCTCTGCCTTATAAATTATTTTCCAGCATGATTTTGTTCTTCTCTCTCAGTTCCACATCTAGCTAGGTGGAACCAGCTAACTTCATTAGCTCTGCTTTAGGACCTGTGGGAAGTCTGGGGTTTTTTTTAAAAAAATGTTGTAATGAACCACACTCCTAAAATATCACCTGTTTAAACTAGAATGACTGAGCTGGAAGACGGGCGCAGTCTCAGTCCTAAGGGGCTCTTGCTAAATGCCATTTTCTGCTGCGTGGAAGTGAAGCTGGGGTTTGCCTCTTTTTTGTATTAGGTGATGACAGCAAACAAAACAAAACTTGCACCATGGTAAAATGTTTGAGCTAGTACAGAATAAGAAGTCAGTGTAATTTTTTAAATGTGGACAGTGCAAATTACCTTGTTGCAGCGTGTGCTGCAGAAGATCCAGCGCTTACCTGCCCCCACCCAACCAGTTGCCTTCCATGAGGGAATGATTTATAGAAGGCTGAGATAAAACTTCCTTCAAGGGATATAAAGTTGCAGGAGTGCTTTGCACCTGAAGAACTAAACCTGGGCATTGAAACTAAAGCTGCAAACATATATGATATTATGTTTGGAGATTCTTAGGGGCAAAGGTAGATTTTCTTTGTCACAGTAACAGAGTGTTTGATGTCTACAGGTTTTATTTGCTAACTTTTGTGGCTGTGAGTCAGATGCATCAAGTAGTCTTAAATGTCCATCAGCAATCCCATGCTGTTACATGCTGTTAGTGGCTTTATATCTGGAAAACTGTTAGGAAAAAAAAAAAGCCCTCAAAATTGCAGGTTGTTTACTTCTGTGTACCAACTCTTTATTCTAGTTGATTCTAGAAGTCTTTTCTTTTTCTCCCCTCCCTCCCCTGAGCTAGTAGCACTCTAGACTTGGTGAACTGTCCATAAGCTGTTGTTTCTGCTTTGTATATCAGCAGTTAAGATTCTGGAATTGGTGCTTATCTGGCAAATTTACTGATGTGTGAGGAAAAAATAGAATACAGCTTGTTCCCTGCAAGCTGTGCTATTAAAGCAAATAGCTAAGTAATATTTAGAAAGGATTAGATGCTTAACACTTCCATGGTGCTTTCCATTTGTGGTTCTCTGAAGTGCTTTGCAACTCCTAAGACTCAGCATTCCTGCCTGTGAGATCAGAGATGCAGAAGGACCACTTTGGAAGTGTGGTGTCTCACAAGTCCTGAGTAACAGTGCACAGCTGTCCATGCCCTTGGAACGGAGAGTGAAGAGCAGGATATCTTCCATGAGGGAAGGGCAGAAGGCAGGTGCCAGGCTGATGTTTGCTGGGACATGTTTTTGACCTTGAGGTTTCTTTCTGGGTGTTTGAGGCCTAAAAGAATTTAGAAAGTTGTTTTTAACCCTAGGTCAAGGACAACAGCTTTAAGGTCAAGGACAATAGCTTTAACTGAGCCTGTATTTGCTCAGTATCTTCTAGGTTGTACAGCATGCTGAATTCAGAGCATGGTTGTACAAATTCAGAAATGCAGTTTTGTCTCTTGTTGGAGTTGAATCATAGGAGATAATATTAGCCTTCTTTTGTGGGTGAGGGACTGATGCACAGGAAGGCAGTGGCTTGCCACTTGTGCCGCAGGAGCACTGTGGTGGGTGATGCCATCAGGGATGAGCAATCAGTGTTGGACACTGTTGTGAAATGACTGGAGAATGAAATTAAATGTGTTTTGTTGTGATACAAGGTAATTTTGAGTGCTGTGACAGGCCTTGCTCTCTTCTCAAGAAGGACTTGATAAGGCCAGAAAAGCTTGGAAGAGAGGAATGCTGGTAAAGGAAGCATTTCTGAACAAGCAAAGCAGTGGGTGGCTTGAAAGAGCTGTGTGATGAAGACCTAGAAAAATTGCATAGGTGGAAGAGGTGAATAAAGTGGGATTATACAGTGTTTCTTGTAATTCAAGAAGGATGGGGCACTAAATGACTTGTGTAGACCTCAGAATGAAGACAAACAAAATGTCCTTTGTCACAAAATATTCACACCTTGCCGCAAGATTTCAGGGACCCCAGAGATGAACACAGCATCGCACATTATGAGGCATGTGGTTGGCATGGGATAGTAGGTCCTCAGCCATACTGTAGGTGAGGCTGAGGCAGGGAGGACTGATCAGAACCAACCATGGGGCTCATTCAGGACAGGAGATCTTGTGTAGTTTTTGCTGTTATAATGTACTGATGATTAGTTACAGTCTTGTTTTGCTGAATTGTTTCTGTTGCTTGCAAATAAATATTTTCAAGAAGCTTCAGTTATCCTTTCTATATTTGCTTTTCTCTCTTGGTCCCATTTATTCTTGTATCCATAGAATT
This sequence comes from Donacobius atricapilla, assembly GCA_013397315.1. NCBI lineage: Eukaryota > Metazoa > Chordata > Aves > Passeriformes > Mimidae > Donacobius > Donacobius atricapilla. The sequence goes on from WBMY01015187.1 coordinate 641,427, forward strand.
CGACCAGGGTTTGTTAAGCTTTCCAGGTATCTTCCTATCAACATGTTTTTATAGGATAACGTGGAAGATAATGGAGTTATGAAAGATTAAGTGGAACCAGCATGCTGTGCTCTTCCTGTATTTCAGGACTTGTTATTTTGTTTCATATTTTAAAAAAATGCGTTATCCTGATGGACAATTCTTTTATTCCTTTTCCTTGGAATGGAAAAGATGAATGGCATGTTAGCTGGAGGCGAGAGTAGGTAGTCATTGCAGCTGATGGTGTCAGATGGCTGAATGGATTTGGTGCAGCAAGATGCTTCTCAGAGCTGTAACTAGAAAAAAGAGACTTCAGAAGTGAAAGAATATTTATAGTAGATGCTTTCCTTTTAACTTCATGTTGCCACTGTTTTGAGTGACTTTCATGCTTGAGTCAAGAGAGTATTTGTTGACTTCATTATCTGAAATGAAAACGTCATGTCCTCACACTGCAGATTATCGAGAAATTTTCTTAGGCCATGTACCCTTGGCCTTGTAGAAAACTAAAAGTCATGAACTGTTCACTCACATTCCAGCTTTGTCCCATTGCCCTGCCTGAGATGAGGTGTGACTGATTTTATGGTCTGTCACCTCATGTTAGCTGAGCTGGTGTAAGTCCTGGCATCGTTCTGCGTTGCTGAACCTTAAACAAGGGCCTGAGCAATTTGGTTACATCAGCTGTCTTTATTCTCATAGCTTATCATCTGTATGAGCTTTCTGTTTCTATTCTCCAGCAAAATGAAGGGGATGTGGAAACCTCCAGAAAATGGAGAGGCTCTTGGACATCAACGAAGACACAGGAGAAGGCAATGGCGCCCGTTCTGGAAGAAATTTAGGAAAAACGGCGGCGATTATCATGGACATAAAACTCAAAATGAAGCCAATGGACCAGAAAACAGCACTTGTGAAAAGGAAAATGTAAAGCAAAATGCTTTGGCAGGCCAAGCGTATGAAAAAGATGTGGACCCTCTTGGTCTTCTGGCAAACGGTGATGTTGGTAAGATAAAGGAACTTGGAGAGGTTTTATTTTAAATAGTTGTTTTATGTTTAGATGCTGAGACTTTGTGCTTCCTAGTCACCATTTTGGAAGCCTGACATGAAGTTTGTGTGCAGCGTTGCGTGTTCTGATGTACATATTGTACAGTAGTCTAAAGGCCATGCAGCATCAACTTAGCTAAATTAACATGTGAAATAAGAAAATATTTATAAAACCAGAAGAGTAATGAAGTACTTCAACAGCCAAATTATTTTGAAAGACTGTTAAATATCCCATTGTGGTTTTGAAAACAACAGTATTTAGAAAGTGAAAACAAATTGATTTCCTTGTATGAGTTAAGTGAATTACTTAAAACGTCAGTATTTTTCTTTTAATTCTGTTCTATGCTGTATTATTACTCTTGACATTCTCCATATGTGTGTGTTCTCTCAAGTATTGCTGCTTAGTTTTTTTGGGTTTGTTGTTTTTTTGTGAGCATGTCTTTTTTCCTCATGCTGGCAGCAGTATAAATTCTTCAGATCTAACTATTTATAATATAGTCAGCAATGATGCAGTACTCCTAGAATATGGCATGTAAGCTGACTTATATATAACTCTGGCTATTTTCAGCAACAAGGGTAAAATTCATTCCCTGGAAAGATGTCTGATGCTGAGTTTTTCCTCCTGAAAGCATAATCTTCAATTAGTCAGAACAAGAACTCAGCACCCCATGCAATTTGTTTATTCCAGTAATCTTTGCATGTTGGGAAATTGAAGTATACTTAAATATATCTGTATTTCCCTCCAGCATCTGTGTTTTACTTAATGATAAAAGGTCTAATTATGCCAAAGTACAGCTAGTGACTTCTGTTACAGTAGGTGGAAAAGGAACGTGGTACTTGCTTATTACACATTATTAAAGCTAGTTGCAACCTTTTATACAATTGAGAAATATAGCCAGAACAAATAATAGCAAACACAATATAACAAAGCAGAATTTTTAAAAAATACAGCTCAAATCCATGATTTTAACTGTATAGTTACATCTTTTTGATTCTCCTTTTTTTTTTAATTCCCTCTGATTGTCTTCTAACTCCTTCTACTCCATCGCGCAACTAAATCCAGCAAGACTTCAAAACATATTATGAAATCCTCTCTGTCCCTCTTCACCTACACTTGGTAACAAAACCTGTAATTATATATGGTATGCAAAGCAGGAAGCAGAAAGCTCAGGCTTGTGTTCGGGAAGCTTTTTGTTTCAGTAACATTGCTGGCAGGACTATAAACCACTGGAAGCACCAGTTTGCCACCACTGATCTGTAGAGGGTGTGCAAATGTGGGGGGTTTTCTGTCAGCCCACAGCGCTGAGCAGTGGTGCCCAACATCAGGTGTGCGTGGTGCTGAGATGGGGATTTGGCAGCAAGGCTGGCTGTTGGCAGGATTGTTGGGAAAAATCCCTCTTGCCGTTTCTTTCCCTGCAGAATCTGACAAGGATGAGGCAGCGGAGGAAGATGGGAGACAGGGAATGGCAGTTGTCCCCAGGCAGGTGACCTCTGCCCTTAGCGCGCTGTCGGTCAACTACGGCAGCGCATCCGACAGCGAGCCCGAAGGTGTGTAGAAACAACCTCTGCCCTTCTCCTCTTCCCTTCTACCCCGTGTCACACACACCCCAGTGCTGAGGACTAGAAGCAGGACTGTGGCTTTTCTTGGTGTCCTTTTCTCAGCAGCATGTCCTGGGTTGAGAGAGGAGGCATAAAATGTCTTTGAATAGGTTGTGTGTCATCAAATTTCCCATGCCTTTTCTCCTCTAGTTGGGGGAAAATAAGGAACCTGTTTTCAGTCTTGTTTCAAATCATGTTTGGTTAGTGCCAGGAAAAAGCTTTTATTGTCCCTCCATGAACTGCTTTTCACATCCTTAAGGGCCTTTTCCATAGAAAGCTGCTGGGTATTGCAGGAGGACTTGAACTCTCTGTTAATTGGATTTTGTGCTTCTCTGAGTGTATGCATCAGTGTGTGGTGAGGAATTACTGCTGTTGCTTGTTTTTACAAATATTTACTATGCCTTAATTGCCCTGGGTGGCCTACCCAAAGTTAGAGAGCATCTAGCAGACAGTGAATTGAACTTGGGCATGTTCTGCCCTAACTGAATCATGATTTTCTCAGCAGCCAAATTTGCAACAAGCTATAATGTGAAGCAATTTACTTCTTAAGTGATAAGCAGGCAGAGGTCTGAAAATCTCGGATCAGGTCTTACTCCTTTTATTTTTCTTTTTGTGCTGTAGAATTGAAATACCTTGTTTTCTTTCTGTGAATGTTTTGAGATTATTCTTTGTATTTAAAAAGAAAACCCAAGCCAAACAAAACCTGCCCTTCCTCCCAGTAAACCTTGAACATCTTCACATCAGGTTGTGTGAGCAAGAGTAATACTAATGAACTGCCAGTGCAGGGGGATATGAGCATGTTGAAGAGGCTTTTAAGTTTGAGATGAAAGTGTGTTCTTTTTCTTTAAGAAATCACTGTCAAGACTGCAACAAAACCTGAGAGAAACCCGGCTGTGCTCAGAAATACACCTCAGACTGCTCCTGCTCCTCAGAGTCGGAAACCAAATCAAAACCACTCAGAATGCGCAGGCACAACGTTAAGGAGCTTGAGTTCAAGTGCGCGTCCCCCCAGAGGGCCTGATAAGCGGGGCAGGAAAACATTACCTCGTCTTCCCAAGCGCCGTCCAACTCTGCTGGAAATGGTAAGAGGCTAAAATAATGCCTCCTCTGCAAGAGTAGAACTATTTGTGAGTGTTTCTCCTCTTCCCTGTGGGAAGTTAGAGCAGTCTGTTAGCACACGGCCTGGCTTAAGAACAGTAAAGTGAGTGTTTCATAAAGTGAGTGTTTCACTTGGAGAAGGTGAAGATGCCTTAATAGACAAATAGAAATACCCTGGCATGCATTCAGGTAATGACTGATTTTAGTAAACGAGAGAGGACAACTGAATCACGTGTCTGAAGTGAGCTGCATGAGGAACAAACCCTTTGTTCCCCTCTCTTCCCTTCCCTGTGGCAGTATCCAGTAGGTTTTGTTTGTGTATAATCCCTGCAGCCATAATCTGATCTTTTTGCTCCTGGCTTTGCTGTTCAGCCACCTTCCTCTGCTGGAGGAGCACACAGTTCTTTTTGCACGTGCAAAGAGATCTTGTTGAGAAGTGTGTCGGTGACTTAAACTACGGAGTGGCGTTGAGCTGCAACCTACTTGCAGAAGAGTTTCTTCTCCAGGCATGTTTAGATCAATCTGAGGAAGGGACAGTGCCTTGAACAGCAGCAAGTTGGTGTCCCAGAAGGCAGAAAGAGGTTTGTAGGGTTGGGTCTAAGGTATTCCCAGTAGCAGTGCAAAGCAACCCATTTGGCCAGAAAGCTTGGTGTCTTTCTTTAGAAAGCTCCAACAGAACCTTGGAGCTTTCACTGTATTTATTACTCAAAAGCAGTACTACCCTTGTGGTTTTATAAATAGCATAAAGCTCCTCCATCACAGGAAAACTTGCAGTGGGCAAAACACAGGAGAAAGCAGGGTGCCACTGACATCAGAGCTCTGAAATAGCACAGGATGTTTCGGCAAGAGGTACCCGATAAGGTACATCCCAAGCTGCAGTTGTGGGAGAAATCCCTCTGTAGTCTTTATAGCGCATCGTACCATTGCTGCCAAGAATTAAAGTTCCTAGGGACTGAAAAGGAAGCGTTTGTCCTTTGTGTAGCTCCCTAAGCATGCAGTTGCCTTTATCACTTGCTCTTCAAAGTTGCTGGTGATCAAAGCAGTGACAACTTTGGAAGAAAGTCAGATGAAGTCCCACATGCTGAGAGAAACTGGCAGTACATAGGAAACCTGAGTTGAAGCTTGCCAGTATGGTCCATTTTTAAAATTGCATTTTAGTGAGTTTTTTTTGCCTTTCCAAATTGCTCAGAGTTGTTTTTAAAGAACGTGTACTGTGGCTGTGAATCACAGAGGAGAGTCTGAGGTTTGCAGGTAGGCTTCCACTGTCATTAGAAATGGTCAGTATGTAAAAACATTGAGAGGGAGCAAGGTTGAAATTTTGCAAAATGGATCCAGAAACTCCATTAGAATGCTAAAAAATAGGTGGTTGTACCAATTAAATGATACTGTTTTTTTAAAAAGAAAGATAGGTAGGAGAGTAACTGCAGCTATCTCTTGGCAGTCATTCAGCAGAGAGCTTGGGCACTACTAAAACATGTTTATTGTAGACATGCAAACACGAATGTGTATTTATATGCTGACAAAATCAAAAGCTTGTGTACTGTTATTCCACTGATACTGCATTAAAAAATGAAATACAAAGATACAGTCTTTGACAGGGCGATTGCTGCAGCCCAGCTGGGCCCTAATTTGGCCATTTGGGAGCTCACCAGTTTCTCCCAGCTGAACAAAGAGAACATCACTATGCTGTCCCTTGTCTGCCCTGAAGTACATCACCTAGTTCAGATGGAATGTTCCTGAAGGCTCATTTTAGGTGTCAGCTGCTTGTAATACCTCTTAGTCCTGATCTAAGTAGAAATACTCAGACTTAAAAGTGGCCAGTTAAACCACTGTTGAAACTTGTAACAACAAAAAAAGCTTCTCAGTGACATTATAAGATAAACTTGGCCAATCTCCTGCAGTGTGTAATACAGCTCTCCTGCAAATTATCAGGTAGTTACAGATTTAGCCACTTGGCTCAGATTTTGTGTTTGTTCATACTACTAGTTCCGCTGACACTCGCAATGAAAAGGGTTCATTCAGTTCTCTGGCTGATACGTTTCTTTTTCCTGCCACCAAAGTGAACTTCAGTGTGGTTAAAGTCAATGAGGAAGGCCTCTAGCACTTTGATTAAGCTACTAGAATTAGATTGGTGTTTGTATTATAGCCCAAACCAGTTATTGCTGTTCAAATCTGTGGTCTGGTACCTGATGAAAAATACCCTTTCCATGTATTTATCTTTTACTCATTGGGAGTTTAAATTAAAAATGCATTGGATATTAAATTGCAGATACAGTGTAACTCAGAAAGTTTGAAAAATTTTAGTAGATCTGCTACCCTGATGTACTGGAATGCATGGCCTGGTATTACAGTCCGTGATATGAGAACATCATTGTCTCTGGTCTCCATTATTGTCTCTGGCAGTCTCCAACCCTGTGTGCCCAGGACCTGTGTGAGAGAACCAACTGTTTAATTTGAAAGATGTGGGAAATTACTGGGTAGATCAGTATATCTTGTATCAGCTACAGAGCAATAGAGGGAAATGTGCATCATCCTCTCTTTTTTTTAAATTTCCAGTTACTGGCCCAGGACATCCGACATGAAAGGAATGTGATTTTGCAGTGTGTTCGATACCTCGTCAGAAATAATGTGTTTGGACTTCACCTTAAAACAGAGCCACAGGCTGAAGCAGAAATTGAACAGTCCTCTACACCTACAGCAGAGCCTTCTATGGACAACCCCAATGAATCTAATTGTTCTTGTAGCTCTGACCTTCAGTTAGAAGGAGGACAAGAAGATGCATTATTAATAGCCCGGGGTGAGAAAGAACCTGTGGATCAGACTTCACAGACGGCTCAGTTGGCAGATGAGGACACGTGGGAAACGCCATCAATTCAGTGTGAAGGAGCACCATAGAGGATGTCTGTTATGGACTGTAAAGCAAAGGCTCACATTTTCTACCCAACTGGTGTTTTTTGAAAGACATCAGTGTAACAAAAAATCATTAAAGTACATACAGAGAGCTGTTAAAACCACTTTCCTGATCTGTTCTGCCCTAGGTGGCCATTTCCTTGGAAAACATGTTGAGTAATTCCATTTCCACATGGCACAAAGGCAGCAGTGGCAGAGTATGACCTTCCCTAGAGTAGGTGCTGATCCCCACTCTAGAGCTTTAGAGTTCTGAGTGTCTTACCTTCTTATGGAACGTGTTTGAGTCCATCCCCAGAGCCAGGTTGGATGGATCTTTCTCATGTGAAATCATGGTTCAGTGTGTGTGGAGTATCTTGAGCATCCAGAAGTATTTCAGTCTCGTTTCAAAATGGCAATTCAGTGCACACATTGTTTTACTTAGCTGTTATAAGATATATCCAATATAAATCTAATATATACAGTGTAAAATATGGAAGATATAACTGACCTGGCTCAAAAAGTACTGCTTGTACCAGGACCCTCTTCCTCCCTGAATTAAGTTGTTAATTGAGCAGAGAAACGGAAACGAAGGGTGCAGGTTTTATTTATTTAAAAAATAAATAAATGAAGATACTATAACTGCATCAGTGATGGGTTGCTGGTTGACCCAGGTACCCAATACGGAGCTTTAATTGCTGTTACAGTTACTGCCTGACAAATTAACTGCTCAATATCATTATCAAAATTTAGAAAGTTTACCAAGAGTTACTGGTTGCCTTTTGCATATACCTTGGGAATTTATTAGTTGACCTTGTGAAAGAATGCCTTGGTTCATTGTTACAATGCTCCTACAGCACCTAGCGGTTGGTTTTTTACATCCCTAGTGTTGTGAGCACTAAAAAAGAAGCATCAGCCAAGGGTTAGAAACACATTTAGTCTTTTGATTATGTTGTGCATTTGTTTGCCAGAATGCTTCTTGTCAAGGGCAGGTGTTAGTTTGTCACATTGACACTGAAAACACACCACAAAAATAATCTGGTCTCAAAGCCTCCGCTTCAGAGTCTGCTCTTTGTCTTTCAGCCGTGGTTAAATGTTGCAGTTGACTCTCAGGGACTGGCTTTATTTTCTTTTCCTTTGGTAGAAGTGTAGCCTTTCATCCCACCATCTGAGATAAGGAGACTCACGTGGGGTTTTTTTATTGCCTAATAGCTGTATTTTCTTTCCTTTAGTTCCTTAGCTTGTGCCACACATCTCATTTGTGGAGTATAGGAAACAAGAAGTAGTTGAAAATTCTATCCTACTGCTTCGCTATTTATAACTACAGCTGCATATTGTGTTTGTAATGCACTGTCTAAATTAATGGAATTATATAAATACCAACACCCTTGTAAAAGTTGTGTGTCTCAAGGATGTATGTGCAGAATAGAAGCAGTGATCATAAACATTTATATTTCCAAGGCAGATGATTCATTCTTCCCATGATGATCTCACGAGCCATCTCAATCTCACTGACTTGCCTCTGGCTCTTACAGTTTTACTGCAATGAAAATACCAATGAAGAACACTCAGCCACGGAGATCTGGCACTCGAGCAGAACCTGGTTTCAAGAGTGGAGTGGTACCAGTGCTGTTAAAAGCATATGTAACAGCTGCAGGAAAAGAAGTGTATGTCTTAAATTTGCTATTAAATTGCACTTTAAACAAGCCTGTGTCCTATCAAGGTGATGGCCGAGCTTTCTTTGACTGTACCTTTTGACCTTGTGTTTAAAAAGACAGAACCTTTACCATGATTTCGTTATACTGTTGTCATTATGACCTAAGAATATTAAACTTTCACACAAAACCAAAAACTTTGTCAGAAAAAAAAATTAAAAGTCTGTTTCATATCGATAGAAAGAAGTAGGTTTCTTTGTGGGGTGATCTGTACATGGCATAAACCAGGGGTTTTAACCTAGGACTTATTGCATACATGAAGAACTGCTGTTTTCCTCATAACAAACCATTTCTGCCAACTCATATAACAGCCATGTGGAGACAAGATACTGCAGTGATGTCAAACCCTGAATTGCAGTCTTGGTCAATGGTGGGAGGTCTCTGTCCCTTCCTTTCCCCCACTTCTCCTTTCCTGTTCTTCCAGAACAAACCCCTTCCTGCTCATCAAGGATGTGCTTTCTTAGTAGTTTGGATTCTGCCTTTGTAAAGGAAAGGCGCCATAATGACCTCCTCTGTCAAATGCCTGCAGGCTTTTCTGGTCCCTGCAGTTTATCTGCTCTGGGTTAGCAGAGGTGGGTTTTGTTCACTCGAATAAAATACCTCTCTGTGTCTGTAAGAAGAGCCTGTTGTTTCTGGCATGCTGCTGGAGCCAGTGCCTTAAGTAAGCTTTGTGTAGCTTTTAGCTTTCTCATTGTCTTGATTTGGGGTGGTAGTTTCTTAAACTTTTTTTTTTTTGCAGTGTTATTAAGAAAAAAAGAATCCTACTGCTCAGTCTTTGTGACTCAATTTAGATAAAAATATTCCAGTGACAACCTTCACACTTTCGAAATTTTATTTTTTATCTTTCTTCTTTTATAACTTAGCTACTGAAAATGTAGTTGTAGGCGTCTAGTTTAAATTCAGTTCCCTTGGGTTTTGCTGGTTTTTTGTTTGTTTTAAACCCATCTCACCTACTGAGCTAGCGGAGTTGAGAGAGGGAAGGAAGAATCAAGACTACTCATTTGTGGAGGTGCAGCTTAGGCAATTCAGGCTTGTCTGTGAACAAAATCATTTGTGCTACAGAACAGCTGCTCCTGGGAGGGTAAGGGAAACAAGTAGTGTGCATTTCTGCATCTGTGTGACCCCTTGGTCAGTGAGGGCTTTTGCAGCTGATTTTACATGTTGATGTTGCAGTCCTTGCACTGAAAGCACAGGAGAGGGGGCGGTTTGATTAGCTCTGCACCAAAGGGAGGTGCAGTCCCTGCTGCCAACACTCTGGTCCTCTGTGTCACAACTGGGTGTCCCTTGTGTTCCCCCTTGTTCCTGTGACTGCTAATCCAAGTCATGTGGTGCAATTATTATTCAGAATGACATTCATGCAGTCCTAGCAGATCTTAGATGTTTGAAAAATGTTGAAGAACAAATAGAGGCTCTTTGGGCTGGTTGCTCTGTCGAAGGCAGAAATCTGCACTGGAATGCTGCATTCCCCAAGCTATCAGGCATACTGCATCCTTCTGATATCTGTGAAAGCACAAGACAATTGGAGAAAGTTCATGAGGACTGGAAAGAAAACAAGTATCAGTTAAGGAGGATCTCAGGCCCTATAGACTCATCAGCTTCACCTTGACCTCACAGAAGGTGAGCAGATGAGCCTAGAAACTATTTCCAGACATAGAAAAGACATTAATAGAACCATAGAATGGGTTGGGTTGGAAGGGGCCTTAAAGATCATCTGGTTCCAACCCCCAGCCATGAGCAGGGGCACCTTCTGTTAGACCAGGTTGCTCAAAGCACCATCCAACCTGGCCTTGAGCACTTCCAGGGATGAAGCATCCACAGCTCTTATGTGCAAACTATTCTAATTCACACCACCCTCACAGTAAATAATTTCTTCCTACTATCTAACACACAAGAAGGTATTTGGGTTTAGTCAGCAGTGTTTTATGAAGGAGGAATGCATTATCGATTGGCTAGTCTTTTACAGAGAGGTTATTTGCGTGATTGGCTGAAGAGAGGGTAGTGGCTATTGTGGACATTGTAGATTTGGCAAGGCTTTAGAAGCTGTGTCCTATAAAATCCATATTGGTGAGGTATGGACTGGGTAGGTGGATGATGAGGTAGATTGAACACTTGCTGAAGTGCCAGGCTCCAAGGGTTGTGATCAGTCCCTAGCAGGTTGAAAGAAGTGATCCTTTCTCTCTGTTCAGCACTGGTGACATCCATCTAGGCGGTGCAGTGCAGGAGAGACATGGATGTACTGCAAGTCCAGTGCAGGGCCACAAAGGTGATGAAGGGATTGGAGCACCTTTGTTATGGGGAGAAGCTGAGAGTGCCTGGAGAAGAGAAGGTTCAGAGGGCTTTCATCCATGTGGATAGACACCGGATGGGGGAGGTAAAGGTGTAGCTAGGATTTCCTCAGTAGTGCCCATGGACAAGGCTTGAGAAAAGCATCCCTAATGGAAATACAGGAATTTTCTTTTAAATATCAGAAGAAATGTTGTTACTGTGAGAGGGGTCAAACACTGACACAGATTGCCCAGAGAGGTTGTAGCATGTCCATCCTTGGGGATATTCAAAACCTGACAGGATGCAGCCCTGAGCAGGCTGCTGTGAGGGATGGTCTCCAGAGGTGCTCACCAGCCTCAGATGCACTGGGACTCTGCAGACTGATGTGGATGTGCTGCTCAGATTTGCTTGTTGGTGCAAAACACTTGCTATGAAGGCACTGTCCCTAATGAAGTGGCAGAGCAGACAGACCGCATGGGCTGCCCTGCCTGCACAAGGCTGATGGACTGCATCAAGTATTGAAGAGAAGGTCCAAACTCAGTACCCATGACAGCTGACACAACTCCATGGCCTACATTTGTCCCTACTGTTTGCCCTTGTGCAACCTTGAACTTCAGTTCTGTGCATGCATTTACAGAGAGGGATGCTAAATCCAACACTTTAACTCTGCTTGCAGTGCAATTTGAGATGGATGAATGAAAAATGCTGTGTAAGTGTTGGGTTTTGCTGCTACTTGGTGAGGTGAAGAAGAGTCGTGTTGGTCTGGGTATTCACTAGCATAGTCTGGGAGCGTTCAATACCTGAAAGAAACTCCCACTCTCCCTAGTTTTCATTACTCTTCTGGCTTATGTTGTGTGACTCTCTTCCTAAATTGTCCTCTGATTTCTAAATATACCCTTCAGGGGGTGGCTCTTGTTTGGCAAGACAGCTTTCTTGGCAGGGCATAATTTTTCCATCTTTTTTGTATACATAAAGGAAGCTGTATAGACTGTGTATGAGCATGGGCTCTTGTGTGAAAGCAATACCAGCTCAGTAAAATAAAACTTGTGCTGAAGGGTATCTGACACATTGAAACCCCTAAGTGTTCATAGGAGCAGTTGTTTTGGGTGAGGGGAAATCCAGTGTGGCCATGATTTTCTTTCAGGTTGACTGAAGTCTTACTGAAAACACTGATATGGGTACTTGTTGGGAGAAAAGAAACAAGAAATTGGAACAAATTCAATGTGTAGTTGGAGGGAAACAACAAGTTTTTCTATTTGTCGCAGCAAGCCACGTACTGAGTTGTTAAGTCTGCTTCCCCCACTCCAGTATCACCATCTTGTTTTCTAAACATGGACTGATGTGCTTGAATGGTGGAAGTATATCACTGGCTTTGGGGAAGCTGAAAGAAAACTGCACCAATATTTGTCTATACTGATCCATGCTCTCTTGACTAGTGGATATCTGTTCAGAGCTGGGTGCCTTTTGAACCGTTCCTTGGCAAACAGTTGCGGTGAAATAACAGATTTCCCACTGGGTTGACTTATGGATGGATCTGGGCAAAAGGGATATTTTTTCAGTTCCAGAAATGGCCTGAAACATGCCAAAGTACATCTGTTTGTAATGATTTCAGAAGAGATTTCTTTCTTATGTTTGTCCAGAATATAACGCTTGTGGAACATTGGTTTTAGGTTGGTGAAACCTTTCATTTCACTTGGGACAAAAGCATTTTGTTTCTGTTAAAACAGAAATGAGGAAACCAGAGCAGATCCTCCTCAGCGTGGGAGAAGATGACTCCCCACTCCCAGGCTCCCAAGAAGAGGGCTGCTTGGAGCAGCCCTCTTGGAGCATGCAGGGCTGGCTGATCCCCATCTCCTGCCTCTCTGTGGCTCCACTTGGCTCAGAATGTTTGTCTCCCAATGGAGAGAGAACTGGGCTGCTTTGCTGAGGGGCTCCGTCTCTCGCCTGGGAGGCTAGACCTCTGCAAAATGGAATTTTACCAAACCAAAGCCAGGGGATGCTGGAGAGAAGCAAGGTGATGCTTCGAGTATTCCTGGTCAGGGACACATGGAGGCCTCATATCATTGGGATGCCCATCTCTCAAGCAAGTAGTTTTGTTAATTTTCTTGTTAATCAAAGCTGTCTGCTTCCTTCATATTCTCCTCCTCCTCCTCCTCCTCCTCCCGCTCCTCCTCTGCCAGGGATAAAGAGTGTAGTCCATGGTCTCTCTTATTTGCTGCAGTTACTAAGTAAACCCAACCTGAATTGGAAAATAGCAGTGGGATTACTTAAAACCACATTCCTCCGCAAGTTTGCAGTTTGTAACACTTCTAATTCTGCTGTGCTTGAATCTAAACCCTCTATTTTCTTTTTGTCCCTTAGCAAAGAGATTTTGACTTTCAAGGGCAAGATGTCAGTATTGTACCAGGCAACATTGGAGGCAAACTGATTGCATCATATAGTGGAAAAATGTTATTGCAGATTTACAAAAGTAGAGCTGTTCTCCCCACCTTTCTAAAATTCATTCTGAATTTATGTGTCTGTCTGGTCTTTTGTGTTGTTAGGTGATACTGTTAGGTATTTTCTTACAAGAGAGTATGAAATTTGTCTGCCCCTGCACAATGAAGAAAAAATAATACAGGAAAATGAGTCTTCTTTTATTGTCCTTTGGTTTCATGGCCAGGAGCACAGTTTCCATCTCAGTTTCAGATGACCCTTTCAGAGAACTTGGTGTCTGTGAGCCCATGACTTCCACACATGGGAGCTCAGAGCTGGTGTCTGAGCTTCTGTGACACCCCCTGAGAAAACCCCAGGATGGCCAGAATCAGTGTCTGGTGCCCTCCAAGAACAAGCGCGTGTGGAGGGAGCAGCTTTTCACTTCCTGTATGTATTTATTTTTTAAAGTGGATATGAATAGTGTTTGGGTATTGTATTTGAACATAGATAGTGGTAATGTAAATTTGCAATATTTATGAGATTAATATCCTCATATTGGTGGTTCCAGGGCCATGCCAGGCAGGAATCCCCATCCTCTTTGCCTGTGGGAGTGCTCCTCACTTTCCGTCATGGAAAATATTGGGGGGAACCCTGGCATAAGCACCTTGCTGGAGCCTCTGGTATGCAGTCAGATGTGGCATAAACACAGCAGTAATGTGAAAAGTGAGTCTCCTCTTTGGGAAACAACTGATTCTTTGTCATCATTCAGGCTAGAGGCAATGTGGAGCACAGGCTGTTCTTGGTGGAGGATTACAAGATTCTGTTGGGATTTAGGGACGGAAATACATGCAGGATTTTCTTTAAAAAGCGCTGTGCTTGAGTTGCTGATTTGTTGCTACACTAAAAACTAAAAACCTCAGGCTAGTGGGCCACTTTCTGAATTTTTGGGGTATTCTGGCTCACCCTGCATCACGTCAATGACAGTGTGATGTACTGACATGCCGCATCAAGTGCTAAAAATGCAGCTCTGTATTGGAGTTTCTTGGTGAGGGTGCTGCAATGGTCTTCTTAAGTGAAGTACCACAGCATACACAGATCAAAAAGGTGAGGGCAAGTCATCTGTGGAGGAAAATGCAGGCTACTGGTACCTGCCTCCAGCCCCTCTGGTTGAAGGGGGCAAGAGCACTGGCTGCATGCAGGTAGCTCAAGGTTTTAGTGGGAGCGCAGATGACGATGCTCCATCCCATTAAGCAAAGAAGGCCAAGACATCAGCCCATTGACCCATCTGTATCTCAAGGCCAAGTCAACATCCCTCTGACCCACTTTGGATTTACCACTCAATTCATCTTCTCCAGTGCTATAAATAATTCAGCCTAAGGCAGTTCAATGGTGATAAATAGGACAATAAACCTGGTACTGCAGTGAAGGCTACAAAGAGAGCGGTGTTTTTAATTGACTGTTGCGCGGTGACTGGGGAAAGCAGAGAAAGCTCACTTGAAGCACTGCACACAGATGTCACCCAGCACAAGTTCTTTGATGGCTTTGAAGTTTCCTGGAGTAATTCAGCCTTTGTCAAAGCACCGCGTCTCATGTAATGTTGGGGATTTGAACCAGGAGATTATTTGTGATTCCGAAGTCTTCACACAAACTAATTTAACCTTGTGGGACCACTGTGAGGGTCCTGTTTTATTTCTGGTAGAGTCTGTCCTCAGTCTCCTTCCTTCATTCTGCCCCCATGAGAACCTGATAAAAGCCGAAGGCTGTAGGCGGGGACAGCTCTTGCTGCCAAGCCTTGTGCTTAGACCACTGCACAACACTCTCTCAGTTAAAAGATACCTTCTTTACACTGATACTCAGGCGTCCTTACTGCCTCAGTGAGAGCCAAAAGCAGAAGTGACATCAGTGGCTTCACAAGGTTAGACCAGGAGGTTGTCCTGGTGACTTCAGATGTTCAAAAGCTGTCCACGGCTGCCTGTCCTGCTCATCACTGACTGCTACCGACACCCCTGGTCTTGAGGGAAATTAACTGTTCGGGCTACCAAGCCACCTGTGAAAGCAGGAGTGAGACTCCAGAGGGTGGAAAGGGTAGCACATCTCTAGGATGCTGTGTGAACTTGCATATGTCTGAGCGTGGAAAATAACCAGGCATGCAGGAAGCTGGGTCTGCTTGGCAGCAAAGCAGAGGCACAGCATCCTCCCTGTGGTTCTGGGGAGATCTGGTTAAGCTTCCTGTCTCACTAGAGCTTCAGTTGCATCGTCTGAAGAATATCCCATGTGTTGGGATTTTCTGGTCCCTGATGAATTAGGCACGGAGCTTTAGAGTCTCTGTTTTTTTGATGTATGCCTATATTTAGTTTAATTTTAATGGTCTGCTAGACTTCTCTGTAGTTAGCTAACAAGATCTGGTTCAATAGGTTACTGTGCTATATCTGTGTCCGGTTTGACTCACAGCTATGAGAAAAACTAGGGCTGTGGAGTCTTGGAGCCTGTATTTGTACACTGCTTTTTCTGCACTGCTCCCAGAGCAGACTGCTCTTTTCCCTGATCCCATCCAAGCATGGAGTCCCAGGGTGACTCATGGGAAAGGCCTGTTTAATTTTATAAGCCTGGGATTTCTGCTTAGGGTCATGGGTGGTGAGGATGTAACTGGAGAGGAGCTGAGATCCAGCAAAAACACTGCTTGGCCGTTAACAGCTCCAGGAAATAATGACAGAAAAGGCTTCTCCAGCCTGTGTCTCATGATCCTTTGGGAGCTGGGATTGCTGAGTAGTCTGAAATTTGCTGACCTTCAGCAGCATCTTGACTACCACTAAGAGATGCGTTATAGGGCATGCAGTGGAAAAGGAGTAGAGGGAAGATAAGGAGACGGCACAGTCTCCAGAGCCAGCCCAGCTCTGATAGATGGCTTTGGGAATGCACTGTCCTACTAAGGGCAAGTGAATGAGAGAGTGATGACTTATAAATACCCATGGTATCTTGGGAGAAAAGACCTAACAGACAGTTGTGTGACCAGCCATCAGTTTCTGGACTCAAGAAGATGCTGTTTACCCAGCAGCATCTAAATATGCATCTGAATCCATAACTCTAGCAGTAAGCATCAAAAGGGTTAACTATAATAAAACCCTAGCTTGGCACTGTATCTTTCCACTGAGAGTCACTGTAGGAGAGAGAGTTTGACTCTAGCCTATGTAGTTGAGTTCATTTTACTTGAACTCTTTAAAGAGGAGGACCTTTAAAGAGATCTCTTTAAATTCAGGCTAGCATCCTCCCGAGACAGTGTGGATGTTTTCCTATAGCTGTTGCAAAGTTGTGTTAAAAATACTGTACCTGAAGCCATTTTGATCAACTGATATTTGCTGCATTCCACGAAAGAGAGTTAGGTTTCATCCCACCTATTCTTGGTAAAGGGAGACAGTTTTGCTTTTTTTCTCCATGGTTTTAGCTGCACCCCCTTCATTATTACCTCAGCTACATGTAGCAGTACATCAGAGGAGGAGCATAAATTCAGCAGGCAAACAGGGACAAAGGGTCATGGAAGCAGACCTTGGCAGATAAGCTGAGGCTTGGAGCCTGGTCAGTACCTGGGCAGGTAATACATTATTACTGCTGCAGAGAGAGAGAGGCCAACAAGCTGAAATGGAAACCTCTGCAGGGATGGTGGTAGGGGGAGGTAGATACCGGAGGGTCAGCTGTAGGTACTTACAAGTGCATGGGTGGGGGAGGCAGTGCCTCTGCAATTTTTTCACTCAGGTAAAGCTAGTCCCTAAAATCACCTTCTCATCTCAACTAGAGACATTAAATTCAGTATTGAACTTCAAATTATTTGCTGCCCTCAATGGATGAGGCATGGCCTCCAGAAGGCCTGTTTCTCTTTGGGACAGGAAACCCCAGCATAAGAAACCCTCTCCCTGAAAGAAACCTAGTCCTTTCTCCCTGACAAAGCAAGTGTCACACTTTGGGTTTTCCAGGGGAGGTATGCTCAACTGAGACACACCTTCAGTGGACAGTGTATGTCCCTTTGAGTACCTTGACCTTGAATTCCTAGTAGAGCTACTTTGGCTCTCAAAACAAGGGTTCCTTCTTTTGCTTGTGAGTGTTATGACCTTAGAGCTCTTGCATTTATGGGTTCTCAGAAATTAGGCTGGTGAGTGCTCTGTCAGCACCACTGTAGTAGGCAAGAAGGTCTGATGGGATGGTGTTGATGTAATTTGTAATCACATCATTTGAAAGTGGCAGTATAGCATTTACATGGGTTATGGCACTGAGACATTGCTTGAAAAATCTATCCTTGGGTCTCTTTCTGGGTGTCTCCTCAACAGTGCCTGTCAGGCAAGCTCATATCACCCTCCACAGATGTTTAAGGCTAAAACTGAATGCTGGGCCTGGTTTGTAGGTAGAGGGATCCCAAAAGCTCAGAAAATCGTCTTGAAGGCCTTGATCAGTGTTGGTAGGAGTTTTTTTGTCTAAAGGTAGTGGAGATGGGAGAACAGAGAATGCTATCAGGCAGCCAGGTTTGGAGGGGAAGGGATTCAGGGCAGTGAATGACACTCCTGGCTTAGAATGCACCAAGCCTGAAAAGCAGTCCATTATCTCCTACAGAGCCATAGCAAGGTGCACTCTGGACCAGCACCTTTCTCTAGGAGGCCCTGAGAGCAAAAGTGGTTCAAGCTATTGCCCCTGAGTGTTGAACTAGAAAATTACTCCATGCAGCCCAAATCAAAGATAGGTTTATAACTGGGAAGGATTCTTGGGAAGGCCATAGGAGGATTGTGGCTTCCTCCTCCTTTTCCTCTGCCAGCACTTTCCAGTGCAGCAAGCATTCATGCAAGAGCTGCCACGTGCCACCTTCCTCCTTCCTTCCCCCATTAGCACTGCAGTTGTGTCCAACATTGTACCTTCCCATAATAGCAGCTATAACCAACCCTGCAAATCAGCTCTGTAATTATGGGGCCCAGTGTGGAGTAACAGGGTGAACGTATTGGTCAGCAGCCACTTGGAGGGAAATGTGCAAGTGCCTGTAGGTGCTGAAAACAGTTTGTACCAAAATCAAGATTGTCCTAGCAGTTTGTCTTAGTGGTGATTTTTGCTTTTGCTGTTTTCAGATGTAGGAGAGCATCATCTCCCTGTGTCCCATTCTCCTCTGTAAAACCTCTCAAAGGGCAATTGCAACAACTGCACAGTGAGCCATGTCTCTTTGCAAAAAAGACTGGAAAATGAAACAGTAGGCAAGGCTTCAGTTTCCCTCTCTGTCCTCTATGACAGACATTTGCAGAAGTGTCCTGATAAAGGCCCAGGTCTGCTGCAGAGTACTGGTGTTGTGCCTGAGATCCCAAACTTTGTGCTTTTAGGCTTTTAGTCATTGACAAACAGGGCGACTGCACTCTCCTTCTGGATGTGCTCCCTCTTCTTGCAGTGAAATTGTTTGTTGTCATGGATATCGCTTTGTCTTGAGAGACACATAACCAAAATGAATTTAAACAGATGTTTGTGGGTCAATATTTCCATAGGAGCAAACGCACAGCTTGAGGCTTCCTAGTATTATTTTACCCAACGCAAGGAGAATGAAGCACCCAGGGGTTCATCTGGAGAGGTAATGGGTACCCCTTAAATGTAAGGAAAGACAAATAGATTTTGTAAATTATTTTTCCCAAACCCAGAAAGGTAAAGGAACTTCTCTGATCTCAGCAGCCAGAAAGATCAGGTAGAAGTTTCTCTATTGTTTCTTCTTGACAATTTGAAACTACTTTTTCTTTCCAGTCCTAATCTTTTTTTTTTTTTTCAGAAGTGCCTTTCAGTCTGGGGTTTCCAAGATGTGTCATATTGCAGCTCATAAATGGACTTGTGTTCTGAGTGAACAATAGTTGTTACTGTTTAATGCAGAGATTTGATAAAATTTGCTAATGACTGCTGCAGAAAATGGGCAGATCAAGTGAAGAGAAGTTTTCGGTTTCTACCCAGGAGCAAAACTCCCACTCTCTGACTTATGAATTTCATTAGATGGAACTAATTAAAGGGATGTTTCTTATTACCAAGATGAGAAGCAGTCCAAGGGGAGTCCAGGGAGGTTTGTACTCCACAGCACAACTGCTCCGCTTTTAAATCCTGCGACAGCATTGCGTCCTATTTAATTTGACATTCCTTGTGTTTGTTTCTCTTCATGACTCATAGCACAACACTGGCAGCAGGCCTAGGAAGTAGGTTTTGGGATCTGGCATGAAGACACTGGTGGATTGTATTCCAAGTGTTGTGCTTACATTGCACCATCAGCTATGAGAGCATCCAGCGAACTGTGTTCATACTGCCCAGCAAGCTGGTGGCTGTAAAAATCAGATTCACAGCTGCAGTGGTGGGTCAAGGCAGGCTTGACTTCGCATTTAATTTGCCACATCTATTAGCTTAGCATATTTTATGTGAAAAAAAATAGTCTGTGAATAAAAAAGCTCTGCAAAAATGCAGTTCTTCTAGCTGTTACACTGTTTTTAAGCAATAGGTTGATCCCTTCCAGCCTCTCGCCCATCCCCTGGCTGCATTACAATCACTAGACCTGCACGAAAATAGGGTGATCAAGTAGTTGTTGATAGAAATTGCATGAAGGTTCTGATTTCACACACTGATGGGAAGTAAACACATTGATTTTCATACTGATGGGGACTCGAGGGTGAGGGAGGGTTATGGCAGGTGGCAGCAGCTCTGCCTCAGCTCTTCAGTTCTCATTCTCTCTGGTATAGCCCCAGACCTCAGATCTTTGCTCCCTCTGGCTTAAACTAATTAAAAGGCAAAAGCATCATGCTGCTCTTGTGGACTGTGAAAGTGAAAGCACTAGGAAAATGTCTTGAGAAAGACTGAGTAGCTTATCTAGCATTGCTCTACATTTGGTATTCTGCAGAATAAAAAACTTTCAGCAAAGCAAATAAAGTGCTTGGGAGGATATTTTAGCTTTGCACGGACATTTCACTACGAATAAGGCCAGCAAAGCACAAAATACAGCTGGATGGTAGGCTATGACAAACCACGCTTCTTTTAACACAGCCACTCTCTGTGGGAGGACCAGAGTCAGGATTTAGGTTGTCTGTCTTTCTTTGCAGACCTCTGAAAGAAGACAGATGACTTCTTGCAGCTTGGTGACAGGATATGAGTAAGATTTGGGGAATGCACCATGAGAAGGGATCATTTGCAAGCAGAAGGAACTAAAGCATCATCGAAAGATATTTGCCTGTGGTGCCTATCACAGTCGTGGTAGTGGCTTCTTGTGTCACTAAAAATGCCATGTACATGCTTGTACATGTTCTGCTGGACACAGAGCTAAGACCTCAACTGAATTAAATTTAGTTTAGTTTTGTAAATTTATGAGGAATTTACAAAGGGGCAGGTCAAGGACAAGATGCAACATTCATGCTGCCTTATGAAGAGCTGAACAGCAACATTAATTTTGAGTGATTCTGGATTGGTCTTTTTAAATATTAACCAGAATTCAGCTAAGCAATGGAGCAAAACAAAAACTACTCCCTACTGCCTTCCTTGGGACTTGCTTCTTAAGAAAATAGTTTCTCAAAAGCTGTCCTGGCCATCAACATGACCATCCTAAGATCAACAGGAGCAGTAAAAATCCACCTCTTCTTCTACTTTGCAGCATCCAGGGCTGTGAAGAAACAGGAGTGTGCTTGGGAATCCAAGGTAGCATATACCCATTTTCTCAGGTGTTCCTGGAAATGCTTATTTGCATTTTATTTTGCTCTCAGGCACTCAGGAAAGAAAAATCAGAGAACACTTATTTCTCCCCAAAATGAAATATCTCTAGCTATTTTTTTTTACAAGCTGTAGGCATAGAAAAGCAGAGAGTTATTTGCTGTTGTGAACTCACACCGGGGCTTCTGTCCTCTTCCACAGTTACAGAACTCCTTTATTTAGAGTTACACAGTGAAACATCTCTGGGGCTGCACACATACTGGGATATATGAACAAAAGTTAAATTAATCAAGCCATTAATACATTATTTAGGTTTTGGGGGTTTTATGGTTGTTGTTGCATCTTGGAAACAAAGAAGAAAGTGAGCGCCATACCATCAGCCAGCTGGAGATGGGCCAACACCTGGATATACACACACACACTCACACTCTCACTCCATGTCCTTCTTCTTTTGAATTCTTGTGCAACATTTTTTTCAAGGCTCCTTAAACAGCTGCCTGTGTTCCCATTTGGAGGGAGGAAATGGAAAACAGGAGCCACAAGTGAGGCTGTCAGAAGCGGTTGCAGACCAGCCACAGTGGGCTTTCTGCCCAGGTGATGCAAGAAAACAAGAGCCAGGAATGGCTTCATCTGGTGTTAGAATAACAGATCCCTCTTATCCAGGAGAGAGAGGATGGAAACCAAGAGATTATTGCACACTTCTTCTAAGTTAGTGTTTTTATATATATTACATGTTTCCATGGTAAGTGCGGCAAAAGGGCAATCTTCTTGTAACTCTTTGAGTTGTAGGGCAGATTGAGCTCTGTAGGTGTTGTTACATTGATTTTCATGCAGTCCAAATCACTTTAGTGCTGCCAAAACATTGTTTTGTCCATGAAAAGCTATCTCTGTCTCCAACCTGGGCTGTCAGCTTTTCAGTGTGTACTCTTTCTCTACAATAAACGTTCTTCTCCAAGGCTATAAGTTTCTTTGAGGGGAAGCATTAAATAAAGGTCTGATTTATCAATTATCCTGATAAAAATTATGTGGCTTCCCATGGTAAAATGATATTATTTTTATAAGGACATTTTGCTACATGTTGAAATAATAAACACATTACAATGACTTCTTTTTTTTGTTTTTCCTAACCTTGTGCACATGAAATCAATGAGTTATCCAACTGAGAGGAATTACTTACCTTCTTTCTTAGTCTTCCCTCCTCAAGCACTGCTTCTCCCACAGGGAGAGGTGGGGTGTCAGCAGGATGTGCATTAAAAATGTAAGTGCACTTTCTTCTTGAAATCTTGCAACATGCCAGAAATATCCAAATGGAATAACCCGACTGTGGGGTTAACAACTGCAACCTGTCAAAACATCAACCTAAATCCAGCATTGGTCACTTGACTATGGGAGACATATCCTGGTAATAACTTCTACTTCCCTGCTGAACAGTGTGTTTTAGAAGTGTGTCTGTGAGACCATATGATGCCCTGTGCATCATTTCCCCCCTCCACTGCAGCACTGGATGGCTACACAGGAAGAACAACAATTAGAATTTCCTGAGATAGAAGAGCCATGCATCTGCAGTCTTGCTGCTCCATCTTAAATAATGCACACATCCTTATGTGCGTGTAATTTCTGCAGGAGAATAGGATCTATAATAGCTAAGCAGTAAAGTCATAAGAAGCTCTGCCTCGCCTGAAGGTATAATCCTTTATTTGTAACATCCCAACTAGTTGCCACTGGAAAGGATTATGGCTCCAGCTGAGAAATGGACAGAACCTGCGGAACCTGAGAGGTTAAGAGGTGGATTTTCCCCTCACACATTAAAATGTCTCTAAGATACATCTACTTAAAAACAAAGGAGGCATTTGGGTGTGCTTTACCTGCAGAAATGCTCCTGAATAAGTTTGCTCCTGATATGTCTTGCTATTGTCTGCCTGTGTTTTACTTTATTGCTGACGAGAAATAGATAAACTAAACAAATTATAATCTAGGGGAAAACCTTAAATAACAGAAAGTACCCATGCTTTAGTCCTGTGGAAGTAACAATGATGAATGTTATCTGACATGATTTTACCAGTATAACAAAATGGGGGTATTTCCACTAAAATCAAAACAGATGAAATGGCAAAGACTCAAGACCTGACCTGAATTTAGCATGAGGCAGTGATACCTGTCCTGTCCCCTGCTGAGCCCTACTGAGAGACTCAGGCTTGCCTGAGGAGGAGGTGAGGTGTGCCCAGTGGCAGTGAGGCCATGTGTCTCCCCACCCAGCCCTTCTGCGAGGTGCAAACCTGCAGACACAGCCTCACAGGCTGTACTGGCAATTCCTGATTGTCCCAGGGACCACTGAAGTTATCTTTTAGTTTTTCAGGAAAGCGTACCCTGCCCCAGTGACCTGGCCTCACTCACATCTCAGATTATAAGTACAGGCTTGTTTGTACTCATGGCCTGACTCAGTCCACACAGCTTGTGCCTGAAGGGTTGGGGTAGAAATAGGATAGGGGGAGATTGCTTGCTAGGACAGGCACCAAAAATAAAAGGCATCCAAGCAACAAATGGAATCACACAGACGCAGCCTGTGGTTGGCACTTTTATGTGATCTTTTCCTCCTCAGAACATTTGTGGGATGCTGTTAATATATAGCTTGTGCAATTGTAACTGTGGAAATGGGGGGTCCTATGTCCCTGTGCCTGGGACCTGTCGTATGCGCTGGGTGCTGGTGCTCTCATGGAGGGCTTTGCTGCTGGGCTTTGCCTTCCAGCAGCTTAGAGAAGGGAAAAGAGAAGCTTGATGCTTTGAGGTTGGTGCTGCTTGTGTGGCACAAGTCAAGGCACTATATTAGGGCAGGAGACATTTGCCCTGATTTGAAATTGCAATACAGGGCTATTCTGTCTCTCTTCATCCTTGCTCCATCATGACTTGCATAGAAATCCCCGTGTGTCCATGGCAATGAGTGGCTGGGACATGGCCTGTTCTAAAAAGTGCAGTGAAACATCCTCAGAAAGCCTGAATTGCCTCAAAACACTCAAGACTGGACAAGCTTCTGCCCAGGGTTCCTCCCATGTGGCTGCACAAAGGGGACACAAAAAATAGCCTGTGCCTCTCTCACTGTGAATGCTGCTTGTTGCTGTGAGCAGAGCTGCCAGACTAGGGGTGAAATGTAGCTCTCTGCTGCTTTTCATGGCTTGGTGGTTTCACTTACAGCACTGGGACCTGTATGGCCTGGGCATACTGGGGCTGTGCTGCACCATGAATGCCATGGGGCAGGTCATAAAGCCAACCAGGCCCTTTTCCTCCAAATGTCAATGCCCATATTCTGCCTGGAGCTGCTCCATGCTTGTGAAATTAATTTTACCAATCCAAGCTGACTCCAGAATATCCTCACTGCATAGTTTCTGGTTACGGGAGAAGCAAATCAAGCCAGAAGGGTGACCTGGTCCTCTGCCTGCTAACTCTGAGCCTGGAAGATGATACTACCAAGTGGCGGCTATTGACAGGAGGTTGTGACTTTGTGCAACACCTGTAAAGTCCCCTGAAGCTTGACAGTGAGGACAGGGAAGTTTCACTCCATGAGTAACTCCTCAGCTCAGCACAACACGCCAGGCAGTAAAATAATGCTAAATGAAAAATTACAGGGTGAATGTGGCCTCATAGTCACACACAGATAATTTGGTGCTTGAACAGAGTCAGCTGAATATAAACAAGTCTACAATGTGCCTCATTAATTGGAGCTATTTTTCTAGCAAGCCCCATGGAAATATGAAGTGGCTTCACTCTGCAATTTCTGATAGAAGTTGCTATTAAATGTGTTCAGTTTAATTGTGGCAATGCATCTCATTTTGGAAGCTTTCACAGCCACCATGTAAAAATAGCAGAAGATGGCAGAAGCCAATTCCCTGGCACAGATGTCCTGCTCCATTTGCTGCGTGGTCTCAGAGCAGACAGGTGTGCTGGGTGAACCTGAGCTGTGAAGCACAATAATGCTGGTAGCAGTGAGAGGCATTTTGGGACAAGTGGCTTTCCTCTACCAGTGCCACCACATAGGGTAGCATGTCACAGGGTTTGGCTGTCCGAACAGCCTGACCTTCATCCAGCTTTGGCTTTCTATCCGCAATCACAGTGACAGACCTGTACATCTTCACACGGATATAGTACCTAATGTTTATTGTACCTGACTGTTTTTTGCTCTGATCCCATGACCCACCAAGGATGAGATCATGCTGGGCTGCCATATATCAAATGCTCACATCAGCCTCTTGTTGACTTTGGCCATATGTTGTCAGAGCAATGAAACAAGAACATTGCTAACCTTGACATGCCAGGGCTTAAGATACTAACGTAAAACATTTTTCCCTAACTGGGGTTATAAAGCCTTCTCTTTAAAAGTGTAGTTTATTTTTATCTGTGTGCTTTAGGTTGAACAGAAACCTGTGAGTAAGTGAAGGCCAAAGCTGATTAGGAGCCAGGTGAGCACGTCAAGCCCAGAGCTCTTTGTTTCACTGGCAGAATACAGCCACTGCCTCCACAGCCATAAAAACCTATTGCCTGACACAACAAAACCAGGCTATTTGACTGGTTTGGTTTGTCAATCACACTGAAGAGTTCTGGGCTTTTAGTAGTCTGAATATGACCAAAAAGGGATCATCCAATCTATTTGAAGAGCTCTGGACTTGCTGCTGGTAGGTGACATGTGGCCAAAAAGAATTAACGGTAACATGGTTTTGGGAGAATTAAAATAGCTGCCAAATATTTATCCAGCATCTCTTTCATCCTTGCAGCCACTGCTAGTGGTGCACAATCACTGTGCTGTGCCTGATGCAGCTTCTGGTTATTATGCAGCCTGTGATGGATGATGAAGCTGTGGCTTTACTCACTGCCATTAGGAGGACAGGTCTCATTCATGGGGGAAGCAGCAGTGAAGAGCCATCTGAAGGAGAAGGTGCCCAGAGGTCTCATTTGTACAAGTAGAGTTCAGTGATGACCCATGCACTCATTGCCACGTGCAGCAGGAATCTTCCCCAGCCCACTGTCCAGTTTTGCCAAGGTGCTACAGACTCCCCTTTACCAAGACCTTCTGACTCCTGTCCCTGCACACATGAGCAGCCCGTCTTGGAGAATGTCAGAGCAATTTCACAGTGCCTATTTTTCAGGGGCACGTACTGTGATGACATATGTCACCCAGTGTCATCTGCAGCTGAAAAAATACAGCATTCAGGAGTAAACACTTGGCAGAGACAACAGCACAGGCTCAAATTTAGACAGCAATAATTTATGCTGTGCAGACCCTGGCTTGCTTGGAAGGGGGCACGCTCTCTGGAAGGCAGGCAGGAAAATGTGTTGCTAATTTTACTAGACAACTTCTGCCCTCCCCTCCTTTTCCTTTTGTAGTTGCCAGCCTTCCTGGTTATTCTTAAAATAGAAACATCTGATGCCTTGTTTAACTTATTCTGAGGCCTGCAGGGAGGAGGAGGAGGGGATAAATCCCCTCTCCACACTGTGTCCGTCACACTCTTCTCTGCAGGGAATTGCATCCCGGTTTACCACCTGCTGCCAGTTTCACACTTCCTCCCCGCTCTCCTTTTCCTGCTCCAACTTTCTGAAGGCTTGGGGACTCCCTTGCCATTGTCCCACTGTCTCACATCACTCTGTGACTCCTTTTGTGTGGCAGTGTGCTGTGCAGACATGATGCAGGTGACAACAGGCTCATAACAGGGGCGCCGGTCTGTGCCACACAGGCAGGGCACTACTCCTGCAGTGGGGAGAGAAGCTCCAAATGGAGGAGTATTTCAGTGTGGTTCAAACGGAGCTCTCCTTGAATTTCAATGAGCCCATTATTTTTGCTTGCCTGCTTGCAGCTAATCCCCCCATGCGGTATTAGCTTCAAGAGGGCTAACTTGGTTGTGTTGTTGTGCTACTGAACACACTGATCTAGCTGTGAGGGGGCAGATTGTGCCTCCAAACAGTTTGAGTGCTTCCTAATCTCATATGATGATCCCTGTGTAAGATTGCTGTTCTCCGTATTTCTCCCTCCCATGGGGGATTGCCTTTCCCCTGACTACAGATGAGAAATCCTGTTTGAACTGTGGGGTTTTTTTATGAAGGAAATATGTGGAGCAAACCTGCAGAAGGCTTCATGAAACATCCTCACAGGGCAGAATTTTTTGGCCCCTTTCTTTGGGGAAGATGCAGACCCTACTCAGGGCAATGGAGCCTTCAGTGGTGAAGAGCCTGTGTGTTCTTCATGGCTCAAAGCAGCAGAGCACCCGTCCCCAGAGGAGGCAGGAGTACAGCTGAGCACAGCCAAGGAGCTCCAGCCATAGGACTGAGTCTGTGCCCACCTTCCCTGTAATCACACTGCGGCTGCATCTGCCCCACCCCATTTGTCCCAGGGACAACCACAGGACAGTTCTCCAAAAAGGATGTCCTGCTCCATGTGATCTGGATGCCTTTTGTTAAAATTTTTATTTTTATTTTTTAAGGGGTTGTAATACAGCCAAGGATATCACTGGGTTAAATTCTATCCAAGCCATTTCTTATACAATTACCTAGTCCTTGTTACCCTGCCAGCTCAAAAGTAGTTGTCCTGTCTTCTAAAAACCTCAGTGACAAACCAATGAGAAATGTCATGGAGCATGGAAAATATCAGTGAGAAATACATTCAGATGAAAAAAATAAGAAAACTTTCTTGGGAGAAAGCTTTTGAGCTCTGGAGGTATAAGAAATTTCTCTCCTTGACTTCTCTCTTTTTATTGTTTAAAGAGCAGTCCCCACCCTTGTGTTTGGTCTCAAGCTGCTCAGACTTTGGAAATGTAGTTTCTTTGTGTATATTCAGTCTGTTTGTTTTCTCATGGCTTTGCAGTGGAACAAAATACAAATATTAAGGTCCAGTGCAATATACAAATTAATATTAATATAGAAATATTAATGGTGCCTCCACTCGGCTAAGGACAACCTCAGTTTTGCAAGAAGTATGCAGGATCTCTACAATCTCAGGAACGTTTGTACATTGTGATGGAGACCCATAAAGCATTTGTACTTGCTAAAGCTGAAATGACCAACAGGCTTCCAACTATTTAAAAACCAAAGTAACATTAGAAATTTCTGTTTAGATAGATGTGACAATGGCAGAGGCATGTGAGAGGCCCATCCTAGCTTTCCTCCAGGACTGCAAACATAGTTTGGCCATCTGGCACCTGAGACTAGGAAGTTTAAATTGGATTTTAATAATACATTGCACTGTCTGATGCCAAAGGAAACCCACTCTACTTACGTCTTGAGAACTGCAGTCTGTGCTGCAGTTTTCCTCCAAAGCATGGAGGAAATCTGCTGTTTCTTTTCAAAAGGGCATCGAGCACTTTGCTATGAAGAAAAAAGAACAACAACCCTACAATAAAAGTAAATGACTTGAGCTTGTCATTTCTGTTTTACAAAGGAAGTGGCAATTGGGTGACAGGTGCGTAAATTCCTCAGCAATACTGCTGAACACAAAGCACCCGCCGATTTGAGTCTGTTTTTGGAAATTCTTTAGCAACCCACCTCCTAGAAGGAAACGATCACACTAAACCCATCATTTCCTCATGAGCTCTGAAAAGTTTGGGTTTCTTTCCATGTTTGTTTCTCCAGAGAAACTGAAAGGTTTGGAGATTGAAAAGCTAATGATAGCTCTTAAAACAAACTGACTTTTAAAATTAGAGTCTAATGCAAGAGACAGGAGACATGAATGATAGTAGTTAGCAAGGTTTGACACGCCTTCCAAACTTGGTATTCCAGCTTTTAACAGCTGTAAGTCATTTTCCCCTCTGACCTAGGCAAAGCACTATGGGTGGGTCCCAGTGCAGCTTGCATGGCTCCCTTTCACTCCTTCCTGCTACCACCTGTGTAAAGGCTTCAGTTCCTAAACAGCTGGGGTAAATTATTAGTCACATGTGCTCTTCAACTAGCTACCACATGGTTTTCACCTTCCAAATGGGAACCGACTCAGTTTTTTTCCTTCAGGATGAAAAATATGTTTGCATGCAGGCATGCGGGTTTCTCTGGATCTTTCATAATGTATTTGCTAAATAAGGCTAAAGAAATGTTTCTGTCCATCTCTGTCCACTTGTGTCCTCTGCACTTGTTGCAGCTTGAATTGCAAAGACCGCAATGATGCACATTATTTTTAGGAAGTCTCACCAGAGCTCCCTGCAAGGGCAGGAGCTCTACCGAGTCGCCACCACCTCATGTGGCAAGTGATCCTCAAAGACTGTCCTGGCACAAGGGGTACCTGAAATCTGAGCCAAAAAATGTATCTGCCTAACAGGAGGGATGGAGGTGGATGGGCTCTGAGACAAGGGCCATGTTGTCTGAGCACAGAGGTGGCTGCAGGTGACCATCCCCAATCCAGATATAGAGCCAGTCCCATCTTCACTGGCCTGCAGATATTACCCCTGGATATGTGCTGAGAAATGGTGAAATGCAGCGATTAGCTGCACAACAAAAACCTTGTAATGGCAAAAATCCTTGCCCAAAATATCTGCAGCTGAGCTGGAGAGAAATCAACCCTTGTTTTATTCCTGCCATGGGAGCCTCAACCCTACTCTGCAGTGTCAGATTTGTCATCACCAAACTCTTGGGGGACCTGGTCTGTAGTTGAATCAGCCAGCCTTCGTGCTGCCAGGCAAGAACTCCAGACTCATTGTTGACACAGCTCTATGGATCATTACAATGCTCCCCAACTTTACATTCTGGGAGAGGTGAACCAATTTTCTGCTCCCCCTGGAGATTACCCGCTGCTTTTCTTTGTCCTGCTAACAGCCCTTCCTCTCCATCAGCAGTTATCTTCTGGAGGTGGTCCATCTGCTATCTATCAAGCACTCAGCTGCACCAAGCTGCATCTGCAGCACATCTGAAGGCAGGGATGGAGCACTTCTACCACATTTCTAAGACTGACATTCTGGTTCCCTTGAACCCTAGACCATGGCTTCATGCAGTGACCTCCCTGAAATGCTGCCTTTTCCAGGACATGCAACTGCTCTGCAGGGGAAGGGTGTCTGCTCCATCTTCTGCAGAAGGGCAACATCATTACTGGCAGGTGTCTGCCCCTCTGTCCTCGGTGGGGACCTTCAGTGATGGAGAAACCACAGCTTTCTTGGTCTTCTCCAGCGCTTCCTTATATTCACTTTTAAAAGCTTTCCATTCCCTTTGGTCTAATTTCTCACTTTTACTATTAAATAATTTCCTGCTAGACCTGACTACCTTTCTCTGACTGCCCTTTTGGTCCATCCATCTTATGGCTTGTCTTTGCAGTACTCTTGCCAACATTGTGAAGTTCAGTCCTACTGATGGCTTTGAGGGAAGACCATCGGGTGGAGCAGTGCAGAATTACCTTGTGTTTCCACACTGGGACACATGTTCATACATCCAGTACAAGACTTACCTTTTTTACAGCAATAAGATATTCTTAAGTTGTGTTCAGCCCATACCCCGTTTCCTCAAAATGCATGCTGACCTGATAATTCCCTGGTATGATTGTGCTAAGGTTTTTTTTTTGCTGTGCAATGTAGAATTTTGTATTTGACCAGTCAAATGTGAGTCAGGATATTTCTTAAATTGTTATTATTTTTAAATTCTTAGTCTATGCATTAACCTATATGTAACCACTTGTAGCTTCACATGTCACTGGCAAAAGTCCCTTCTCTGTTTCCGAGATTGTTACTGAAAATGTGAAGTGCCATCAGACTTGGCACAGACCACAGACCACTGCCTGAGCATCCTTACAGCCTGTGAGATGAGACTATGGCACTGAGAACTGCTGTCCGGCTATGATTTCCCAGACAATTTTGCAACCACACCAATTAATTTAATCTACACAATACTTTCTCAAATGTGAAAAGTTAAGAAATGACAATACTTTCTCAAATGTGAAAAGTTAAGAAATGCAACATTTACTGATTTTCCCACTAACTTGTCATGAAAAAAATATACAGATTGGTCTGACAGAACTGGATACAATTAGATCTGTTTGATGCATGCTGGCTGTTAATAATATCCTCGTTTTCTCCCAAGCAGATACAAATCATGTGTGATTTGTTCCAGGAGGGTCTGTGGAAGTGACATTGAGCAGCTGTCAGCTACCAGAGTTAGTGCTGGAGTCCTGAAGTCCATGGTATCCTGCCTCTGTCAGGGGTACTATGGTCAAAGACTTGTTTTAGGTCCTGGGTATTTTGAATTTTCTGTGCATTGCAAAATAATAGGATCTTTGATATTTAATTAAAGCAAGTATCTTTCCTGTCAATGGAGATATGTGCCATAAGTATTTTGCAGGCAGAATAGGTTCAATAGGAAGTGCTAGAGCAGCCCTGGAAGCTGTGGCAAGGCTGAACTCACCTCCTGCTTAGGTGGAACTAAGCCTTGATTTGCTCACACTGCGGCTCCTTGGAGTCACAAGCAAGAGGCATAGGATGCCAGGCTGATTGGAAGGCAAACAGGCGCATGTTGGGTGCTTGGGGGGTTAGACAGCAACTGAGCGTTTTTGTTCAGTCTGATGGATTCTGGGAGTCCAGGGCCATGGGTCTGGGGTCAGGCTCACGCCTTTTCTTGTCTACCTTGCACACAGTTGTCATGTACTCCTAAGGGACTGCAGTTGTTCACAAAAAAAGGAGGGCAGATATGGGTCTTGAGAGAGAAAAAACCCCTTTATGTCTGAATAATTATTGCAACTGGAGGGCCCATGAGTTGTTTCAGGTGTGTAGACAAGGAGGAATCTCATGGCTGCCTCCAGCACAGCTGGATGCCTTGAGGAGTGTCCAAGCTTTGCCCCAACAGCTTGGCCTGGTAAAAAAAATAGTCCTCCCATAAGTACAACCTCCACTATTTCCCTTATTGCTGACCTAAGAAAGTGTTTCAGGTCCTTAAATGTGGCAGGAAATACCCTGGATGAGTAAATTGCTCCCCAGCTCCAATGAGCATGGTGCTCCTTCTACAGCACTCACAAACACTCGGTGTGGTTCAGCTTTTCATTCATGATGTTTTCCCACACCAAGCCTAGACACCCTTACTTTTTGAAAAATTTTTCATGGAGGGTCACAGCATCAATACCATGAAAGGGTCTTTGCAATCCAGCCATGACAGGTGCCTTCAGCTGCTGCTGAAAC
The DNA here is from genome assembly GCA_013397315.1 of Donacobius atricapilla. Classification (NCBI taxonomy): domain Eukaryota; kingdom Metazoa; phylum Chordata; class Aves; order Passeriformes; family Mimidae; genus Donacobius; species Donacobius atricapilla. The sequence continues at coordinate 673,264 of WBMY01015187.1, forward strand.
TATGAAAAAATAAGTAAAATTTCCAAATTCCAGGGAAAATCTAGTTTATTGGGATTTGTTAAAGCCATGAAAGAGGAGCAGGCTGGCTGGAGCTGAACCCCCCATCCCCGGCTCCTGTCTTGTGGCAGGATTCACTGAGCTCTGCCCTTCCTACACAAGGACAAGAGGAGCTGCCTCCTTCAGTGAGAATCCTGTGGCTGGTGATTTCAGAGGAAGTCTGGATTCTGCTGTGCCAAATGCCACGTTCTGACAAGCCAGGCAAGGTCCTCAGCATACGCTTTCTCTTTAGGATCTGGGGGATGTGGAGAGATCATGCCTGAACTATGAAAACAGTTCTGTTCTCACCTCAGAGGTTCCAGTACACCAGCATGTAGGAGCACTCATTCCCTTTAAACAAAGTGGGTTTTTATCAAAACAAAACAAAACAAAAGGAAAAGAGGAGACAAAAAAGAAAGGCAAATGAGCCATAATTTTGCTTCTATGATTGCTTAAACTACTCAATCTGAAGCCAAGATGCTGTATTTCCAAACACTCTTTATGGGTAATTTCCCTTCCCCTTCTCACATCCTCAAGAAAAGTCTGATTTTCATAACTACTGCATTTGGAGGTTTTCTTACACACGCTCTCTCTTCCCCTCTCTCTCTCTCTATATATATTTTACCATGTAAGATATTTTAAATCAGACTTATAAAAAACACTAAGAAATATGACTGGGTGTCACGGTAGGATATGAAATAGATTGACACCATATAGTTGTTAGAAGAGAAAGAAGACTTTATTTACAATTCCAGCAGTTTCTTTTATAACATGCTGTGCTAAAAAGGTATATTATTGGTCCATCAGACTGACACTTCTCTCCATTGGTTAAGTAATAGGAAACAACACCTGGGGACAGTTGTTATGGGAAAGGGAACACTGTTTACTTAACCTGTTGACAGCTTTCCTTTGGAAAAAGAGCTAGTAATGGTTAGCAAGCTAAAATTCTCCTGGGCTCAGAAATACCGAGCCCACAACTGGATTCATCCAAAAGTTATTATTCTTATGGGATAATTTTTAAATGAAAGTTTAATTGTATTTCAGAGAACTGTATGCCATTGTGGTGCATTATTTTTGTACCTCATGGCTTATGCTATTAAAAAATTGCAGCTGATACAGAGTGATATGGGAGTGTGCCAGCTGGATTCAGATAATTTAATCAGATTACTTTGGCTTCGAAATCTCTTCATTGGTTGGTTATAAAATTTCCTATTAATTTTAGGGCATTCCTGCTTACTTTTGAGGGCTCTAACAGCATTATCTTGAAACCTCAGAAATTATATTAGAGAGAAGAAATATTTCATGTTCCCGTTCTTACTCTGTTTTCCTCTAGTCATTTTTTTCTGATATTTCAGCTTGTATAACTTTGGGATGGTCATTGAATAGTTTCTGAAAGTATGTGAGTGTACTTTATTTTAAAGGCTGTTGTCTGCTTATCCAAGATCTCCTGCCTTCACAGATTTGAAAGTCTTAACTCCATTTTCATACTCAGTCTTTACTACAGTTTTGAAATTTGGAAGTTTCTTGTGTGAATAAAAGACATGCAGCTACAAAAACCTGTAAAACATCAGTTACAAATTCAGTTTTTCCCCCCACATTGATACACTGGGGTGGATCATAACAGCTACTGGGTGGGCAACGCTTGAGCAGAAGAAAGAAGCAACTTCTAATGCTGGATACCACAAGCAGAAAGAGGAATAAATGACTGAAGCCCAACTGACTTCACATTGCGTGGGAAAAATGCCCACCAGAAGGACATCAGATAACAGAGCACTCTGCCTAGCGAGGTAATTATGATGCAAAAAGGAGATGTCTTCAAGGCAAGATGAGATAAACTCTCCTGAGGTGCAGTGTTGGCAGCAGGGTGGCATGGGAGGAAGGTGAGGGTCTGAGGGCCCCAGCCTGGTGTCCAGTGATCCGCTTCCCTTCCCAGCACTTCTGCAATGCCTTCAGCCTCTCCTGTTCCCAGGGGACACACGGGCAAGAGGCTGGCAGGGCACCCACGGCATTTCACAGGAAGGAAGAGGGGCCAAGATAACCACCTAATAAACCCAAAATCAACCCTGTTTTGGACATGGGACAGGAGGATGCACCAAATAAGGACAGCCAGGGTCTGATTCCTGAGTGTTTGGGCTTATCTGAGCCTGCTTGCTTGCTTCTTATCAAGTGGGGATGTATCTGGTGCGTGAGCTGGTGCCAGTCCTGGCTGGTTTTTTTTTCAGCTTCTCATTACAGAAAAAAGGGAACTTCTGCTGTGTTTAAAGAGCAGGGAAGAAAACCCCACTGACAGCATATGCCTTATGACAGCACTAGCACATTCATTGTAAAAGTGATGGGCAGCTAATGATGTCAGCATAGGAAAAAACCCAAAGCATGTTTGTTTTCTTTTTTCTCTCAAAAGCTCTGGCCTGAGAAGGGGCTGAAGAAACAATCACTGCCTGGGAAATCAGGGCAGTATTTAAAAAAAAAAAAAAAAGGGGG